>JAEOAE010004284.1:0-43551 GCA_036365155.1 Meriones psammophilus | reverse complement strand
CTTTCTTTATTTCTACTCTGACCCAGCTGTCATTTAGAAGCAAGTTGTTCAGTTTCCATGTGTGTGTAGGCCTTTTGCTATATTTGTCATCGAGGTCCAGTTTTAGTCCATGGTGATCAGATAGGATACAAGGGATTATTTCAATTTTCTTGTATCTGTTGAGGCTTGCTTTGTGACCAACTATATGTTCTATTTTGGAGAAGGTTCCATGAGGTGCTGAGAAGAAGGTAAATTCTTTGGAGTTTGGGTGAAAGGTTCTGTAGATGTCCGTGAGGTCCATTTGATTCATGACCTCTGTCAGAGTTATTGTTTCTTTGTTTAATTCTGTTTTGTTGACCTGTCCTTCTTTGAGAGTGAGGTGTTGAATTCTCCCACTATTAATGTATGGGGGTCTATGTGTGGTTTAAGTTTTATTAAAGTTTCTTTTACAAATGTGGGTGCCCTTGCATTTGGGGCATAGATGTTCAGGATTGTGATATCTTCCTGGTGGATTTTTCCCTTGATGACTATGAAGTGTCCTTCTCTATCTCTTTTGATTGATTTTGGTTGAAAATCTGCTTTATTAGATATTAGAATGGCTACCCCTGCTTGCTTCTTGGGTCCATTTGCTTGGAAAACCCTCTTCCAGCCCTTTACTCTCAGGTAATGTCTATCTTTGTGATTTAGGTGTGTTTCTTGTATGCAACAGATTGTTGGGTCTTGTTTACGCATCCATTCTGCTAGTCTGTGTCTTTTTATTGGAGAATTGAGTCCATTGATGTTGAAGGAGATTAATGACCAGTAGCTGTTAGATGCTTCGATATTGATGTTGGCCATGGTAGTGTGTTTGTGTGTTTGGCTACTTTTTGTTTTGCTGTAGTGAGGTTATTTATTTCCTGTGATTTCTTGAAAGTAGTTAGTTTTCTTAGGCTGTATTTTTCCTTCTAGTATCTTCTGTAATGCTGGATTTGTGTGTAGGTATTGTTGAAATTTGTTTTGTCTTTGAATATCTTGTTTTCTCCGTCTATGAGGACTGAGAGTTTTGCCGGTACAGTAGCCTAGGCTGACATCTGTGTTCTCTTATGGTCTGCATTAAATCCTCTTCTGGCTTTCATAGCTTCTGTTGAGAAGTCAGGTGTGATTCTGATGGGTTTGCCATTATACGTTGCTTGGCCTTTTTCCCTTGAAGCTTTTAGTATTTTTTCTTTGTTCTATATACTTACTGTTTTGATTATTATGTGATGGGAGGATTTTCTTTTCTGGTCTAATTTATTAGGTGTTCTGTAGGCCTCTTGTATTCTTATAGGCCTCCCTTTTAAGTTGGAGAAATTTTCTTCAATAATTTTTTTGAAAATATTTTCTGGGCCTTGGAGGAGGGAATCTTCTTTTTCCTCTATTCTTATTATTCTTAGGTTTTGTCTTTTTATGTTGTCTTGGATTTCTTGGATGGTTTGTGTCAGTAATTTTTTAGATTTATTATTTTCTTTGACGGATACATCGATTTCTTCCATTGTATCTTCCACACCTGAGATTCCTTTTTCCATCTCTTGTAGTCTGTTGGTTATGCTTACCTCTACAGTTCCTGTTTTCTTTCCTAGGTTCTCCCTCTCCAGGATTTTCTCCATTTGTGTTTTCTTTAATTCTTCCAATTCTATCTTCAGATCTTGAACTTTTGTTGATTTCCTTCACCTGTCTGACAGTATTTTCCTGTTTCTCCTTCAATTCCTTCAGCTGTTTGTTTGAAAGTTCCTGTGTTTCTTTTATTTCTTTCAGTGACACAAACTGTTTGGCTGCATCTTCCTGTATTTCTTAATGGATGACCATAATCTGTTTTATTATATCTTCCCCTAATTCTTTACGCATTTTATATACTTCCTCTCTTAACATCTTCATAAGCATAGATGTAAGGTCATCTTCTTGAATTTCACTTATGTTAGGGTGTCCAGTCTCCTTGCCCCTGGATAACTGGGTTCTGGGGATGCCATATTGTTTTGCCTTTGGTTGGTTGTGCTTTTTGCTGGCCTCTACCATATTTCTGTCTCAGATATTGTCTGTTAATTTCTGGTGCCTGCTGAGTCCTGGGTTGGGGAGAATCCACTTGGCAGGGTTCTGAAGTTCTCCTCTGCTTTTTGGGTATGGTCACCTGAATAGTGGTGCTTCTCAGGAATTGTCACAGTTCACTTTAGGTGTATGGACCTGTATAGTAACTGTGGTGTTCAAGAAGGCTCTCCTCTCATACTGTTGTGTTTCTTGCTCTGAATTTAGTGAGCAGCAGCTGTTGCTCTTAAGGTGTAATTTTTGGGTGTAGCCCTCCTGAAGAACCAGGGATTCCCACAGTTTTGTCAGTCTAGCAAGGGATAAATGGTTGATACTTGGTGCAGTATCTGAGGGCTGCTGCAATGGATCTCTGGCTTTTGTAGGTCTGAGGATGCAGCTGTGTGCCCAGTGCCCTGTTGGTACTCAATAATGGTGGATGAGCGCAGTGCTCCTGCCTGCAGTAGAAGGATAGAGCCTAGAGTCTGCGTGAATCCAGAAAGTTTTTTGGCGCTGGGTGTCCTGAGCGCTAGACCTGATGATCCCCCTGCTGTGGGGTTTCCTCCTGACAGGGACACCCTTTCTTTGCTTTGGGGATAGCCTTTCTGTCTGTGATGGCAAGTAGAACCTGCAAGCACAGACTTAAGTGGCTCCACCTTTCTGCCTTTCTGGGGATTGGGTGCCTGGGCATCTGCCAAAACTGGGTAACTTTTCCTGAGACCGTTTCAGGGTGGTGGTATCAGTTGAGTGCTCTGAGATCAGACCAGCCATTTCCCTCCCTGTGGACCAACAGAGAAACTCAATCTGTGGTGCCCTGGGGGCCACAGTTCTATCTGGCACAGCAAATCAGGCGCTCAGGCAGGGCTCTGTGCCAGCGCCTGGGTCCCTGGCTCTTGCTCTGGGCTGGCTCCTGTGGAACGCAGAGGCCAAGTCTTTTCCAGGGGATGTCTGGGTGACCTAAGGTCGGTCCCAATCATTTCCTGCACCATGGAGTTATCTCTCGACTAGAAATCTCAGTCTCTGATGTTATGGTGCCTACAGTTCAGTCTGGGACAGTGACCAGAGCACGCTGGCATGTGGCTCTGGGCTGGAGACCAAGAGCCTTGCAGAACCGGGATCTCTTCTGCTGTTTAGCTGGGTGAGTTAAAGCTGATTGAATCCCCCATCGTGGGGTATCCTCTCACCTGGGAAACACAATCACTTCTGTTTTATGGCCCCAAGTTCTGACTGCTGGTCACTGTGCAGATCCTGCTGTGCTGCTGGTCAGCATGAGAGTCTTCCTGGCACCGCCATCTTGCCCTCCCTCCACTCATTGTCACTGGGAAGCAAAGAGTTTGTGACTACAATCTGATAGTCACACTTTCCTCCTTTGTTTTTTTGTACATTAGACCCTCCACTCTAAAATAATTTTTAAAAACATTAAAACAACAAAAATTGAACACAGAGTTGTTGAACACAGAGTTGAAAATTTTCATTAAATTTTTACAAGCTTGTACATTTGCAAGATACTGCCTAGAGGAAAACACTTCTCACAAAGCAACCCCAAATGCATATTACAGGAAGATTTTTTTCCCAAGTATCAATTCTGTTTTATTAGTTAATTGGAAACCTACATGCAGTCCTCAAGTCCAGGAAGGTATTGATTTAATGCTCTTCCTCATCATCACCAGTTCCAGCACCACCCTGGTCTTTCTTGCATTCTTCCTCTTCAATTGGCCTGGACAAGAAAAGAGGAGAAGTCCATGTGCTTCTGGGAGTCCAGAGGGACAAGGAAGCACAGAATGTTCACCACCATTTTTGGACTCTGTTTTGATGCTGGCGGATTAGCACATGGGCATGGTGAATGGATTTAGCTAGGTCCAGCTTAAAGATCTGGTTCTGCAGCCACCTGTCCAAGAAATCCTCAGTCTTCAGGCATAGGGTGTAATCCAGCTTCATCTTGCCCTCATTCAACATTCCAATTAGAACAAGTTGCCTCGATAGAGTAGATAGAGTATTGCCTTCAAAAAGATGCTGTGGGGGTCCTATTTGTCCTGTGTCAACAGCTCCCAGGCAGCCTTAAGTTGTCATAAAGTGCCAATTCTCTTTCTCTCTGTTTTTTTAAATTTATTCAATATACATAAGTAGCCCCTCCCTTCTCTCCTCCCAGTCCCAGACCCTTCTTCCCTCTTCCCTATATCCTCCTCCCATCCCCCTCCAAAAAGGAAAGCCCCCCTCTTCCCACCTATCCATCCCATCCCATCAAGTCCTATCTTGATGAGTGTTCCCTCTACCATGGTGGCCTGGCAAGGCAGCCAAGCCAGACGCTAGTGATGCAAAGCTTATAAGAGAGTCTGCCAGAGACATCTGCCACTTCCCTTACTAGGGAACCCACATGAAGGCCAAGCTGTCCATCATGCACGTATGTGTAGGTGGCCTCGGTCCAGGCCATACATGGTCTTTGGTGGTAGAGAGACAATTTTCTTCTAAAGCAATGCATAGCTCTGCCAGGTGGACAAGACAACTATGAGTAACAACTACTGTAAAAGAATACCAGTGTGCCTAAAGAATAATTCTGGCATTGACTTTGACATGTAAATTTCCCATAAACCCTTGCAGCCATACTTGCAGTTTCCTGTGTTGGTTTAAATTGTTAAAGTGTAACGTGGGCCTGGGGTCTGAGAAAGATTCATGGCTGACAACATATATTGAATGTATAACTATAAGCTACATAAGCTATCACCCCTCATCAATGAAGCCTCTCTATACAGCAAACAAGAACATGGCTTAAAACCACAACTCATTGTCTGAGAAAGTGCCAGATTGATTTCCAGAGTGGTTGTACAAGTTTGCATTCCCAACAGCAGTGGAGGAGGGTTCCCCTTTCTCCACAACCTCTCCAGCATGTGCTGTCACTTGAGTTTTTGATCTTGGCTATTCTGATGGGTGTAAGGTGAAATTAGAGGGTTGTTTTGATTTGCATTTCCCTAATGGCAAATGAGGTTGAGCACTTCTTTAAATGCTCCTCTGCCATTCAATATTCCTCTACAGAGAGTTCTCTGTTTAGCTCTGTTCCCCACTTTTTAATTGGATTACTTGGTTTGCTGCTTTTCAGCTTCTTTAGTTCTTTATATATACTGGATATGAGTCCTCTGTCTGATAAAGGGTTGGTGAAGATTCTTTCCCAATCTGTAGGCAGTCACTTTGTTTTGATGACAGTGTCCTTTGCTTTACAGAAGCTTTTCCTAGAGATCCAGCCATACCACTCCTAGGCATATATCCAAAAGTGGCTGAAGTACACAAAAAGGACATTTGCTCAACCATATTTGTAGCAGCTTTATTTGTAATAGCCATAAGCTGGAAACAGCCTAGATGCCCCTCAACTGAAGAATGGATGCAGAAATTGTGGTACATCTATACAATGAAGTATTACTCAGCAATGAAAAATAAGGAAATCAGGAAATGTTCAGGTAAATGGTGGGACCTGGAAAGGATCATCCTGAGTGAGTTGTCCCAGAAGCAAAAAGACACGCACTGTATATACTCACTCATATAGACATACAACATGGGATAAAACCATTAAAATCTGTACATCTAAACAAACTAAGCAAAAGAGAGGACCCTAACGAAATTCTCAATCCCCATCCTGAAAGACAAAGAGGATGGACATCAGAAGAAGAAGAAAACTGGAAACAACCTAGGAACTTGTTTACAGAGGGCCTCTGAAAGCCAGAAGAAGAAAACAGGAAACAACCTAGGAACCTGCCACAGAGAGCCTCTGAAAGCCTCTGCCCTGCAGACTATCAAAGCAGATGCTGAGCCTGATGGCCAACTGTTGGGCAGAGTGAATGGAATTTTATGTAAGAAGTGGGAAATAGCAAGAGCTGGAGAGGACAGGAACTCCACAAGGAGAGCAACAGAACAAGAAAATTTGAGCACAGGGAACTTCCCAGAGACTCATACTCCAACCAAGGACTATTCATGGGGATAACCTAGAACCCCTGCACAGATGTAGCCCATGGCAGTTCAGTGTTCAAGTGGGTTACATAGTAATGGGAAGAGGGACTGCCTCTGACATAATCTGATTGACCTGCTCATTGATCACCCCCCCGAGGGGAGCAGCCTTACCAGGCCACAGAAGATGACAATGCAGCCCCTCTGATGAGAACTGATAATCTAAGATCAGAAAGAAGGAGAGGAAGACATCCCCTATCAGTGGACTTGGGGAGGGGCATGCATGCAGAAATGGGGAGGAAGGGTAGGGTTGGGAGGGGAGGAGGGAGGGGTTTATGGGGGTTTACAAAATGAATAGTAATTAATAATAATAATAATAATAAAAAGGAAAAAGAAAACAAACCACAACTCATTACAAGGCAAAAAGTCAACAGATCATGGTGATCCCAACCACAACAGATACATAGCATAGCCCTTGCATTAGTGGCTCTGGGTCATTGCCAAAGAGGGACAAAAAGATTGTAGGAGCCAGAATACCAGTAAGTATGACGTGAAAAAGTCTCTTCTAGAAACAGCTCTATAAACAAGATCAAAATAATGAATATGTTGATGTGGAAGAGAAAATTTTTGGAAGGGTTGCACTATTAGAAAAAGAAATTAGCCTTTCCCAGGGATGAGCTCCCTACCAGATGACCCAAAACAAAGCTTTCAGCACTTGGGATATCTATTCAAGGTTATCAACTTGAGTATATCTGCAATTAGCTAAAACCCAAAAGCCTGGGATACTTTTCCTGAGAGATTTTTCTTGATTGAATAATTGAAAGCAGGGAGACCCACCTAAATCCAGATCATTCCGGGTCCAAGGATCCATCTTAACTCTTGGCCAAACCTTTGCTTAAATGCCGGGGCCAGCCAGGCAGAGTCGAATGGTTCTTGAGTTGGGAGTTAAAATTAAAATTAAAATTAATAAAATAAACACACAGCACACAGGAAACTTTTTAAAGGTCCAGACTCGACAGCCATAGCAAAAGGCAGACTGCTGCAGCAAGCAGTGCCAGCAGCCAGTCTCAAGACTCTGCCTGCCTCCTCTGCCTCCAGCCTTCTTACCTAGCTCCTCCCCTCTTTCCTGTCCTCTGGCTCCTCCCATTGCACAACATTGTATCTAGTTGCTTTACTGTGTCCTGTTTACACAAGAGTTGAGACAGGATGCTTGGAGCATCATCTTCAGCCTTCTTCTGCAGTAACTGTCAGCCTGTCTTTTTATTGTAGAGTTTCTAAGAGTTTCTAAGCCAGAAAACATCTCAGAACAATGGTTAATTTGCATGGTTAATTTGCACAAGGAGCTTGAGGAAAAGGTGTGATCCTCACAAGCTATCCCACCTGCTGTCAAAAACAAAAGGAGATGGACTTGACAAGTTCTCCTCTGCCATTAGTAAAGGCCTCCAAAAAGCCATCTCTCCTAGGAGATTAAAATATCAAAGCAGGCCATATGGTTGTCTGCAGCGGGACCATCTTCTTTCTGGGGAACAACTGTAAACCATACCAGCCTCTCTGGGATCCACCTGGCTCCCTCTGCGTCCCTGTGGAAAAACACAAACATGCCCTCTTCCCCATATTAATACAGGGTTGGGGCCCTGCCATAATCCAGTAATTGGATCTTTCCATTTTACTTGGGCAAAATTATCTTTGGTATTAGGATGCCACAATTGATCAGCCACAGAACAGCCTTGTGTATCCACATTCAAAAAATTTAAAATAAAGAGAGCATGATTAATATAATTCTGTGGTGTTTGGGGATATAGCTCCCCACTTTTTATTTTTTGCAATTGGTTTTTAAGAGATCCATGGGCTCGTTCCACAATTCCCTGGCCCTGGGGGTTATAAGGAATTCCCGATTTATGATTTATATTCATTTGTACACAAAAACGTTGAAAAGCTAGACTCGTATCTCCCGAGCCATTGTCAGTTTTTATAATGGAAGGAATACCAATTGCAGCAAAACACTTTAAACAATGACTTATAACATGTTTGGTGGCTTCCCCTGTTAAGGGAGTTGCCATGATAAATCCGGAAAAAGTGACAATTGTTACATGAACATATTTTAGTTTCCCAAATTCTGAGACATGAGTTACATCCATTTGCCACAAATGATTGGGAGTCAAATCTCTAGGGTTGACACCATAATGAGGTACATTAAAATGTTCAGGGCAAGAGGAACATGATCTTACAATTTGTCTAGCGGCTTCTCTGGTAATATTAAATTGTTTTCTTAAGCTCTTGCTATTTTGATGATGTAATGCATGAGAATTTTGAGCCAATTCTTGTTGAGTTCATCCAACCAAACATGTGGCTAGATCTGCTAAATCATTTCCTAAAGTTAAAGGTCCAGGAAGCCCTGAATGAGCTCTAATATGCCCTATGTAACAAGGCTGTACACAGCTCCAAATACTTTGTTGAATCTCTCTAAATAGATCTTGTATTTGTTTATTAGCTATATTAACATATGTTACAGTCTCTAGGACGTGTAAACCTTTAGCTATATAGTGGCTATCAGTATACAAGTTGAAAGAGGTAGAAGCCAAATTTTTAAAGACTGCAGCAACAGCTCGTAATTCGACAACTTGAGCTGAGGCAGGCAATGTTCGCAAAACAAAAGTTTGTCTCTCTAGTACATAAACAGCTTTTCCATTTGAAGATCCATCAGTGAATACTGTTGGACCTTGAGGTAATGGCTTTTGTTTAATTATTTTAGGAAATACAAAAGCATGCTCATTGGCAAATTGAAGTAATTTATGTTTTGGATAATGATTATCAATATGTCCTAAATAATGAGCAAAAGCTATCGCCCAACAATCTACATTTTGAAATAACCAATCTACTTGCTGTTTGGTAAAAGGGACTCCAATTAAGGAGGGCACTCTACCAAAATATTTATGAGATTCTGAGTGAGCCATTTGAACTAAACTAGCCACTGCTTCATAATATGGTGTCAGACCTCCAACAGGAGACACAGGCAGGTGTAACCATAATAATGGTCCTTCTTGCCACAATACAGCAGTTGGAGTATGAACAGTAGCCAAAATATGTGTGCCCCATTCTTTTGAATAATCAATATATTGAACATGCTGCTTTTCAATAGCTAATTTTATCTTTTGCAAAGCATCACGAGCTTTTTTGGTAAGTTCCCTTTTTGACAAAGGATTAGCCTCTCCTTTTAAAATGTCAAAAAGTGGTTTTAGTTCTCCTGTTGTTAATTTTAAATGCGGTCTTAGCCAATTTACACTGTAACAAACAAAGCCCAGTTGATTATTTTGGTTGAAGTTTCAATAAATTGGCGGACCCTTACCAGAAAGAACTGACAAATACCTTACAGACAGAGAGCTTTGAATTTTAGCTGTTATTAACCTAATTATTTGGATGAGTACTATTGTCTGTAACTTAGTACCCCAATCCTTGGCCTTTTTCCCATTTTTTTCTTTCTTTCTAACAGGTCTCAAGGCTGCTTGGCAAGCACTGTTAGCATTCTTATAAGCCAATTGTTTTACTAATAACAATCTAGACTTTTCATCACTTACAAGTCTGTTTGTTGCTTGCATTAATCTTGCCACAAAATCTTGAAATAACTCATCAGGTCCCTGACAGATTTTAGACAAATCCTCCACCTGTCTACCTGCTTGTGGGAGCTTATTCCAGGCCCTCCAGGCAGCAGTATTGACCTGAACATAAATGGCCACATCAAAATCCAATTGCTGTCCTATTTCCCTGTAGATTCCTTCCCCCAGCAAGCATATCATAAGTTATAGGAATTTGCTGAGCTTGATTAAGTTCAGTTGTAGCTTGACAATGCTCTGCAAAATCTGACTTCCATAATAAATTATCTCCTCCTGATAAGCATGCTCTTGCTAACTGTTTCCAGTCCCCTGGGCAGAGAGCCTCAGTAGACATGGATTCCAGCAGTGCCAGGGTGAAAGGCACTGTAGGTCCATATTGGGGGCATGCAGATTTTAATTCTATTATCTGTTTAAAAAGTATAGGAGCATGGACTCTCACCATATTACCGTGTCCATCGGGTTGCTCCAAAACTGGAAAACTATAAAACTCAGATACGTCTTTTCCATTCTGCCTGGCTTCTTGTAAAGAAGCTTGTAAAGCAGATACAGATGTTCGTACAGTGGACAAAGGGAAAGGTCCCATTGCCTTCTGGGCCATTGAAACTGTAGCATTCCCAGAAGGAGGGCCTAAGTCTTCCACCAATGATGGAGTTGGAGTGGGAGATTGAGCTTCATTTTCCCTAGTAGTTAATGCTCCAATTTTTCTGTTTATTTCCTCCAAACCATACTCCAGTCTTTTAATTTATTTTTGCCAAGGCTTACGCTTTTTAACATGCATAGCCTGAATTGGAGGGTATCTCTCAGAATAGTGCTGATCTGGCTCTTCCTACAGCTCTGCAACCTCATTAGGTTGCAAGTCTTCCTCAAAGTCTCCTTCTGGCAAGAAAATATTGTAATCAGAAGGGCAATACAACTCCTCTGGAGAGGCTGATGGTATAATAACATTTTTTCTTGAAGCCTGCCAGCTTTCTAACCTCCTTCTCTCTGAGCCTGAAAGTTTAACTTTCTCAGTTTCCTGCTGCTTATACAGACTACCTTTAAATAAGTTCCATAAAGAAAACACTAGGCTAATGCCTTGTCCCATTTTTATTCTGGGATTTACTCACCGCACCCCTTCTACTTAATGCGAGCTCACCATCCGAACAGCGGTGTCCTTAACAGAGGTTCCCTGTATCTCAAGCCCCACGTTGGGCGCCAATCTGCCTGGGCCAGCCAGGCAGAGTCGAATGGTTCTTGAGTTGGGAGTAAGGATTAAAATTAATAAAATAAACACACAGCACACAGGAAACTTTTTAAAGGTCCAGACTCGACAGCCATAGCAAAAGGCAGACTGCTGCAGCAAGCAGTGCCAGCAGCCAGTCTCAAGACTCTGCCTGCCTCCTCTGCCTCCAGCCTTCTGACCTAGCTCCTCCCCTCTTTCCTGTCCTCTGGCTCCTCCCATTGCACAACATTGTATCTAGTTGCTTTACTGTGTCCTGTTTACACAAGAGTTGAGACAGGATGCTTGGAGCATCATCTTCAGCCTTCTTCTGCAGTAACTGTCAGCCTGTCTTTTTATTGTAGAGTTTCTAAGCCAGAGTAGAAACATCTCAGAACAATGGTTAATTTGCACAAGGAGCTTGAGGAAAAGGTGTGATCCTCACAAGCTATCCCACCTGCTGTCAAAAACAAAAGGAGATGGACTTGCAAGTTCTCCTCTGCCATTAGTAAAGGCCTCCAAAAAGCCATCTCTCCGAGGAGATTAAAATATCAAAGCAGGCCACTGAGTCACGGCTCCCGACAGTAAAAAGAATCAAATAATCCAATTTTTTTTTTGCCCTAAAACTCTCAAAAGCAAATGCTAATTGGCTTCTACTCACCTGTTCAACTAGGGTTAAGGTTTTTGTTAAAGAATTTGGTTATCACTCTAGATGAAAAGTAATTTATTAAAGGAATGTGAGGGGCTCCAGCTGCTTGTCTGGTGTGAGATAATTCCTGTCATGGTACTGATTTTAATTCAATCACCAGGAAGGGAAGAGGCTACACTGAAGCTATAACATCCTCAGTAAGCCTTGACCTAAATATCTTACTGCTTCAGGATCCCAGTTCTTGGACACCAGGATAAATATGTCAGCTGCCACACCCAGCTAAGTAGTGACTCAGGAAACATTTTTGTGCAGATTGGATACTGTTGATTCAATCTTTTATTTATTTATTTATTTATTTGTTTGTTTGTTTAGTATACAGTGTTCTGCCTGCATTTATGCCTGCACACCAGAAGAGGGCAACAGATCTAATTATAGATGTTTGCAAGCCCCACGTGGTTGCTGGGAATTGAACTCAGGACTTTGGAAAAATAGCCAGTGCTCTTAGCCTTTGAGCCACCTATCCAGTCCTCAATCTTTTTTTTTTTTTATTAATTACACTTTATTCGCTTTGTATCCCCCCTGTAACACCCTCTGTCCTCCCCTCCCAATCCCTTCCTTCTTTCCTCTCCTCTCGCATGCCCCTCCCAAAGTCCACTGACAGGGGAGGTCTTCCTTTCCTTCTCAATCTTTAAAATTTTTTTTCAATTTTTTTTTTTTAATACTTCAGATTTCTTTTTTAATTAATTAGTTTTTATTCTCTTTACATCCCTATAATAGTCCTCCCATCCTCTTTTCCCTGTCCTACTCTTCCTCCATCTTCCCCTATTCCTCATCTCTGATCCCATGGAAAATGGGAATCCCCCTACCATGATTCAATCACCCTAATCCCCATCCCTTATTCCACAGAAAATTGGAGTCTCCCCTACCACGATTCAATCTTTTATTTAGAACAGTGCTATTTATAAGAGCTCGCCTATTGGAAGCATTAGTAAAAACAACCATGGGAGGAAGTGGGGGAGGGTCTCTGGAGACTGTATATGAGGACACCCAAGGGTTCATCCAGGTTCACTTTTCTCCAGAGCAGACAGTATGTGTCTCCAAACCTTCTGGCTCCAGACCCTGCTAGATCTATCACCTCCACACATTGAGGATCTGACCCCAGAACTGAGCTAATTGTACTGCATCTCAACAAAATATTGCTGAGGCCAGAGACAGTTGCTTGGGTGAGTGCATGATTTACAGGAAAGAAGTCATTAATATTTACCACTTTTAATTAATTACCAAACTGAGGATTCTGCTTAGATGTGATATTTCACTATTTAGCAAAAATGATTTTGTTACCATTTGATCATATTCCTTGGTATATAATATGTTAAAGCTGGGGAAAATTATAGATTTATCATGCATGATTTAGTTCCTCTGATGTATTATATTAAGAGGCAATTACAAGACACTTTTCAATGTTGAATTTTTCTTAATTCTAAAGCATTTGAGCATTCTATTATGTATATAAACAAGGTTCTGCATATAAGAAGATCATAATATCTAAATATTGCATGCATATATAATATGTAACAAATAAATACCAGTCTTTAGAGATATTTTGTGGCAGTATAAAAGTAAAAAATACAAGATTTAGCAAAAGAAAAATTGTAATATTTTTTTCTGTTGTAAATTGTAGGAGAATCTCAGGGATGTTTGGTAGTAGGCTGCCATGTTGTAAGAAGTGGCTATTTTTTGCTATAGATTGGTTTATTAGAATGGAAATCTATATGTAATAAAGTAGAGAGAACTAATTAAACCATTTCATTCATAAGAATAGGTTCTGGTTAAATGATGCAAATTTTCAATGCTGTGTTCAATTTTTGATATTTCTGTATATTATCCTGGTGCAACTACTAAACCTTGATCCTACAAAGCTTGTTGTAAATGTGAAAAAGCACTTAATCAAATCCCTTCATTCTTTAGAGCCAATAAAACATCATCCATATAATGAATAATATATACAGAAGAATATGCTTGTCTAGTTTTAAAAACAGCTTGAGCCATAGATTTTTGACATAAGGTTGGACTGTTTGCCATACCTTGAGGTAATACAAGCCAATGATACATCTTCATAGGTTCTTTAAAATTTACTGAAGACACACTAAAAGCAAATGTTTTACAATCTTGAGGAGTAAGAGGACTAGTATAAAAACAATCAATTAAATCTAGTATAATCTTAAAAGTATCTTTGGGTATAGCAGAAGGGATGGGTAGTCCAGGTTTTAAGGCCCCCATTAACTTCATGGTCTCATTTACTTTTCTGAGATCTTGTAAAAGTCTCCATTTTCCTGCTTTCTTTTTTATGACAAAAATAGGGTGAGTTTGATGGCCACTATCAAGCTGTTCTTGTATTAACTGCTCGACAGCTTTAATTTTCTCAAGGGAAAGAGGCCACTGATTCACCCACACAGGAATATCTGCTTTCCATGTAATTGGGTCTGCATTGGATACAGGTCATTCAGTGACATCCCTAAAAATGACCCAACCCCTTTTAAAATTTCTTGGGGTAGGTATTAATGGCTGAATTATGCCTTGTCCAAATTTCCTTAATCCTGAATTTGGTATATATCCTTGATTAAGCATCTGATCAGTAACTACATTAGTAGTTACCTAGTAGGAGTGTAAAGATAGATTCCTGCCTAGTGGCACAGAGGAGAGCTTCGAGAGAAGAAAGATGGCGGATGTGCTAGATCTTCACGAGGCTGGGGGCGAGCATTTCAACATGGATGAGGATGGGGACGAGAGCATCCACAAACTAAAAGAAAAAGCAAAGAAACGAAAGGGCCGTGGCTTTGGCTCCAAAGATGGTTCCGAGAATGGATGCAGGAGGATTATGACAGTGTGGAGCAGAATGGCAATGTACCCAGACCACAACGCTTTATTGAAGGTTGTCTTTGTCACTGGAGTCCATGAAGAAGCTACTGAAGAAGATATCCATGACAAATTCGCTGAATATGGGGAAATAAAAATCATCCACCCTAATTTGGACAGGTATATGGGATAATTGAAGGGCTACACGCTAGTTGAGTATGAAACATACAAAGAGGCTCAGGTTGCCATGGAGGGACTCAATGGTCAAGATTTGATGGGACAGCCAGCCAATCATTGTTGACTGGTGTTTTGTTCGTGGTCCACTAAAGGGCAAGAGGAGAGGTGGCCGAAACGAAGCAGGAGTCTAGACAGAAGACTCTGTTGATAGAGCCTCTGTTGACAAGGTGGTCTCTCTAGGAGTCCATTTGTTTATGCTGCCTTGGATACATAGAGCTAGGGTAGAACTGTGTTTATATTTAATTCCTTACTCTATCTACTTTGTACTGCTTTTGGGCCTAACAAAAAAAAAAAAAAATGTTTCACTTTGTTTTTCTACATTCAAAATTATTTTACAGTTCTGTAAACTCTGAATGACCATTAGAGTTACTGTGAAGATACTTGGGACTGGAGTGTAATTCTCAGTTTCTAGAAAGACTCAAGGAGACTCTGATCAGCATTTCAGAAGAAAAGAGCAGGGGTAGTGAGATTTTCTTATGGTTAATGAATAATTGTTACACACTTAGTGAGCAGATGTTATATTAGTATGTATTTTGCTTTTCTGCCAGACAGTCTTGTGTAGCCCCGGTTGGCCTTGAGCTCATTGTGTTACCAAGAATGACTTTGAAGGACTGATACTGGCCTCTTGTCTCCCAGGTGCTAAGATTTCAGGTATGGGCCACCAGTTTCAGTGGTCTCTAGAATTAAAGCTCTTCCTTGAATATGGTGCTGAACATGAAGTTTGTTAGGTCCTACAAAATAAAAGAAATCCAGCTGAACACTATGTATTAATATGCACACCTTTAATCCCAGCACTTGGAGGCAGAGGCAGGGGGATCTCTTTGAGTTCAAGGCCAGCTTGGTCTACAGAGAGAATTCCAGGACAGCCAGGGATATAAAGAGAGACCCTGCCTTGCAAAACCAAAAGAAAGAAAGAATTAAAAATTCCCTTTATTATAGTTTTCCAGTTGAAGTCATTTTTCTGGTATGTCTGTAGTAACTGTGACTGTTGTTTTGAAGTCTAAAGTCACTGTGGCCCACACTAGCCTCAAACATGGAATGCCCCTGCCTCTTGTCTCCCTAGTGCTGAATGTCAAATATAAAACTTGAGAGTTTTTTCAAAAGAAAAAAAAGATACATTCCCATGTTACTCATCACATCTCTACCCCACCAATTGACAGGAAGGCCAGCATCAATATATGGTATAAAATGGGATACAAATTGGAAAGGAAGAAGTCAAATTATCACTATTTGCAGATGATATGATAGTATACGTGAGTGACCCCAAAAACTCTACCAGGGAACTCCTATATCTGATAAACACCTTCAGCAAAGTGGCCAGATAAAAAATTAACTCAAAAAAAAAAAAAAAGTAGGATGGACTCAAGATGGCGTGAGCAGAGCGCACCGCTTTGGAGAGGCAGAAGACACGAATCTCCGTGAATTGGTGAGTGGAGAGACAATCAAGCTAGAATTTGAACTTTTGGGCTTAAAGGAGAGGGGCCACCACAGAAGCGTGGATTGCTAGTAGATTTAGATCGGGCGCGACTTCTCCGGGAAGGAAATAGGGCGCTTCCCTTGCCCGGCCTCCCGCTGGGAAACCCGCACACAGCACCAGGCAGCTGAGCACAAAACTCACATCCAGGAGATCAAGGCAGCAGAGACAGTGCTCCGGGGCCCCATACAGCAGCGGTCTGCTGTAACCACCCGCTGAACACCCAACCCCTCCTGGGACACGCCCCACTCAGGGCCCTCCGGTCCCGAGGATAGTCCCCTCCCCATCCCGCTGACTTGATCCTGCGGCTTAGACCACAGCAGGAAGTGCAGCGGAGCTCACGCCCTGCCGGCCGGAGCTCAGTAACCCCAGAAACCTCCTCACAGGAGGAGCGCAGGCCCAATCACAGAATTCCAACTACTGAGCGCTAACCACAGAGACTCAGATCCACAATACAATTCTTCCTGGATACCAAAGCCGCAAAGCTCAGTGCCTGGGACCCAAGACGGGCGGAGGCAGGGCTCCAGACCCCGCAGCCGCAGCGGAGAGCAGTAACGGCCTGCTGAACACCACCACTCAGAGGAGAACACACCCAACCTAGAGCCCCTCGCTGAGCTCTTGACCCGCTGGAACACACTTCCCACTACCACCACCACCCAGATCTACAGGAGTGCACGCACCGCCAAAACTCCACCCCGCCAGAGCGCACGCCCAATACAGTGCTAGCCACAGAGACTCAGACCCACAGTACAACCCGGCCCCAGATCCCAAGCCTGAAAGTGGCAGCACGGACTACACAGGGCTGCCCAGCCAGTGACTGTACGGGCCATCCAACCCCTCAGTGGCAGAAAACCAGCTGAATAGACACTAAAGACCAGCAGACCGGTAAAATCAATACGCGCAGACGCATTCTTCAACAGCGCTATGATCCCTTAGCGCCTGCAACAACTTCAGTGCCTGCAAAGCACCCCTCTCACACACTGAAGGCCTCTTCATTCACCAAACACCCTGTCCCTTAGGACACACCCACAAGCACACGCTCAAACACACGCTACCCCACATTTGCCCTTCTGCGCCAAGAACTTTCCTTCTACAGGTATAGCTGAATAACCAACGCACACACTGAAACCACTAGACCTCACTAGACCTTCATTTTCCTGAAAAAATTCTCCAGATACCAGAGAAAAACCAGTCTGACCTGCAGAATCCAGGAACAGACAGTGTACACGACAGATAACCAAATGGCCAGAGGACGGCGAAAAAGAACACAACCAACGCAAATCATGATATCATGGCTTCACCGCAACCTCCAAAATTATTGACACTCCAACTCAGCAGAAACAGAAAAAGAAAATGATTTTAAAGCTATGATTATCCAGTTATTTGAGGCACATAAAGAGGAAACAAACAAATCTCTCAGAGAAATAGTCATAGAGATTCAAACAATTAAAGAGGATACAAAAAAAATCTTAATGATTTGGCCTCCCAAATAGAAACAAAGACAAACGAGGTGAACGAAGAAGCTCTTAAAGAAATACATGCAAATAGAGCCAAACAATTGAGGCAGAAGCAGAGGCACTAAGAGAGGAAACAAACAAAAAAATACAGTCCATCTTGGAGACACAGGAATCCACACTCAAACAGATGAAGGAAATGTTGCAAGACATGAAAACAGAATTAGAATCAATAAAAAAAACACAAACTGAGAAAACCCTGGAACTGAAGAACTTAGAGAAAAGAGAAGGAATCTCAAAGGTAAGCATCACTAATAGAATTCAAGAGATGGAAGAGAGAATCTCAGGTGCTGAAGATACACTCACAGAAATTGATACATCCTCAAAGCAAAAATAAAATCAGAAAAATCCCAAACACAAACCATCCAAGAAATCAAGGATGCCATGAAAAGGCAAAATATAAGAATAATAGGAATTGAAGAAGAAGAGGAGTCCAGGTTACAAGGTCCAGAAAATATTTTCAAGAAAATCATAGAAGAAAATTTTCCCAACCTAAAGAAAGAGATGTCCACAAACATACAAGAGGCCTACAGAACACCAAATAGGCTAGACCAGAGAAGAAACTCTCACGCCACATCATAGTCAAAACACTTAATCTACAGAACAAAGAAAAGATACTAAAAGCAGCAAGGGAAAAAGGCCAAGTAACATATAAAGGCAAACCTATCAGAATCACTCCGACTTCTCATCAGAAACTATGAAAGCCAGAAGAGCCTGGGAGAGATCATGGGCCCTAAGGGACCACAGGTGCCAACCTAGACTACTTTACCCAGCAAAGCTTTCAATCAACATAGATGGAGAAAATAAAATATTCCACGACAAAACTAAATTTAAGCAATATTTGAACAGCAACCCAGCCCTACAGAAGATACTAGAAGGAAAATTCCAATCCAATGAAAACAAATACACCCAAGAAAACATAGGTTAAAGATATTTTCCAACAAAAGTCAAAAGCAAACAAGCAATGATCCACAGTAACATCGCTAACTACACAATAATAGGAAATAACATTCAATGGTCATTAATATCTATCAACATCAATGGACTCAACTCTCCAATAAAAAGACACAGACTAACAGAATGGGTGCGAAACAGGATCCAACAGTCTGCTGCATCCAAGAAACACACCTAAGCAAATAAAGATAAACATTACCTCAGAGTAAAAGGCTGGAAAACAGTTTTTCAAGCAAATGGACCCAAAAAACAAGCAGGAGTGGCTATCCTAATATCTAATAAAATAGATTTTCAACCAAAACTAATCAAAAAGACATAGAGGGGCACTACATTTTCATCAAAGGAAAAATTCACCAAGAAGACATCACAATTCTAAACATCTATGCCCCAAATACAAGAGCACCCACATTCATAAATGAAACATTATTAAAGCTTAAACCACACATTGATGGTAATACCTAATAGTGGGTGACTTCAACACCCCACTCTCACCAAGGGACAGATCAACTAGACAGAAACCAAATAAGGAAATAAAAGCACTTACAGAGTCCCTAAATCAAATGGACCTAATAGACGCCTACAGATCTTTCCACCCAAACTCAAAAGAGTATACCTTCTTTTCAGCACCTCATGGAACCTTCTCCAAAATAGACCATATAGTTGGTCACAAAGCAAGCCTCAACAGATATAAAAAGATTGAGATAATCCCTTGTATTCTATCGGACCACCATGGACTAAAGCTGACATCAACAACAATGGAAACAACAAAAAGCCGACACACACATGGAAACTGAACAACTTGCTACTCAATGACAGCTGGGTTAAGGAAGAAATAAAGAAAGAAATTAAAGACTTTTAGAATTCAATGAAAATGAAGGCACAACATACCCAAATTTATGGGACACATTGAAAGCGGTGCTCAGAGGAAAATTTATAGCACTAAGTGCCTTCAAGAAGAAATTTATAACATCACATACAAGTAACTTAATGGCCCAACTGAAAACCCTAGAAAAAAGAAGCAGATACACCCAAGAGGAGCAGAAGGCTGAAATAATCAAACTCAGGGCTGAAATCAATCAATTAGAAACAAATAAAACTATTCAAAGAATCAATGAAACAAAAAGCTGGTTCTTTGAGAAAATCAACAAGATAGACAAACCCTTAGCCAAGCTAACTAAAAAGCAGAGAGAATCTATCCAAATCAGCAAAATCAGAAATGAAAAGGGGGACATAACTACAGACACTGAAGAAATTCAAACAATCATTAGGTCATACTACAAAAGCCTATACGCCACAAAATTTGAAAATTTAAACGAATGGATAATTTTCTTGATAGATTCCATCTACCAACATTAAGTCAAGATCAGATAGAAAGACTGAATAGACCTATATCCCCAAGGAAATTGAAACAGTCATTCACAGCCTCCTCCAAAAAAAAGCCCTGGGCCAGATGGTTTCAGCTCAGAATTCTACCAGACCTTCAAAGAAGTGCTAATACCAATTCTCCTCAAACTATTCCACAAAATAGAAACAGAAGGAACATTACCAAACTCATTCTATGAAGCAACAGTTACCTTGATACCCAAACCACACAAAGACCCAACAAAAAAAGAGAACTTTAGACCTATCTCTTATGAATATTGATGCAAAAATACTCAATAAAATACTTGCAAACCGAATCCAAGAACACATCAAAGATATCATCCATCATGACCAAGTAGGCTTCATCCCAGGCATGCAAGGGTGGTTCAACATACGGAAATCCATCAATGTAATCCACCACATAAACAAACTGAAGGAGAAAAACCACATGATCATCTCCTTGATGCCGAAAAGCATTTGACAAAGTCCAACACCCATTCATGTTTAAAGTATTGAGAGATCAGGGATACAAGGAACATACTTAAACATAGTAAAGGCAATATACAGCAAGCCTACAGCCAACATCAAACTCAATGGAGAGAAACTTAAATCAATCCCACTGAAATCAGGGACAAGACAAGGCTGCCCACTCTCTCCATATCTCTTCAACATAGTACTTGAAGTCTTAGCCAGAGCAATAAGACAACTAAAGGAGATCAAGGGGATACAAATTGAAAGGAAGAGGTCAAAGTGTCACTATTCGCAGATGATATGATAGTATACATAAGTGACCCCAAAAATTCAACCAGAGAACTCCTTCAGCTGATAAACACCTTCAGCAAAGTGGCTGGATACAAAGTCAACTCAAAATCAGAAGCCCTCCTGTATACCAAAGACAAAAGGGCTGAGAAAGAAATTAGGGAAACAACACCCTTCACAATAGCCACTAATAACATAAAGTACCTTGGGGTGACACTAACCAAGCAAGTGAAAGACCTGTTTGAGAAAAAAACTTCAAGTCTCTGAAGAAAGAAATTGAAGAAGATCTCAGAAGATGGAAAGATCTCCTGTGCTCATGGATTGGTAGGATTAACATTGTGAAAATGGCCATCCTGCCAAAAGCAATCTACAGATTTAATGCAATTCCCATCAAAATACCAACTCAATTCTTTTTCAGACCTTGAAAAAAAAGATTCTCAGCTTCATATGGAGAAACAAAAACCTAGAATCTCCAAAACAACCCTATACAACAACAGATCATCTGGAGGTATCTCCATTCCTGATCTCATGCTGTACTACAGAGCAATAGTAATAAAACTGCATGGTATTGGCATCAAACAGAAAGGAGGATCAATGGAACCGAATTGAAGACCCAGAAATAAACGCACGCACCTATGAATACTCAATTTTTGACAAAGCAGCCAAAACCACTCAATGGAAAAAGATAGCATCTTCAACAGATGGTGCTGGTCTAATTGGATGTCTACATGCAGAAAAATGAAAATAGATCCACATTTATCACCCTGCACAAAACTAAAGTCCAAGTGGATCAAAGACCTAAACATAAAACCAGATACGCTAAATCTGTTAGAAGAAAAAGTAGGGAACAGCCTAGAACTCATTGGCACAGGAGACAACTTCCTGAACAGAACTCCAACAGCACAGGCTTTAAGAGCAACAATCAATAAATGGGACCTCATGAAACTGAAAAGCTTCTGTAAAGCAAAGGACACCGTCATCAAAACAAAACGACTGCCTACAGATTGGGAAAGAATCTTCACCAACCCTCTATCTGACAGAGGGCTAATATCCAGTATATATAAAGAACTAAAGAAGCTGAAAAGCAGCAAAACAAGTAAACAAATTAAAAAATGGGGAACGGAGCTAAACAGAGAATTCTCTGTAGAGGAATATAGAATGGCAGAGAAACACTTAAAGAAATGCTCAACGCTCAATAGCCATTAGGGAAATGCAAATCAAAAAAATCAAGATAAGATTTCACCTTTACACCCATCAGAATGGCCAAGATGAAAAACACAAATGACAACACATGTTGGAGAGGTTGTGGAGAAAGGGAACCCTCCTCCATTGCTGGTGGGAATGTAATCTGGTACAACCACTTTGGAAGTCAATCTTTTCTCAGACAATTAGGAATAGCGCTTCCTCAAGATCCAGCTATACCACTGCTAGGCATATACCCAAATTTGCTCAAGTACACAATAAGGACATTTTGCTCAACCATGTTTGTAGCAGCTTTATTTGTAATAGCCAGAACCTGAAACAACCCAGATGTCCATCAACGGAGGAATGGATACAGAAATTGTGGTATTTCTACACAATGGAATACTACTCAGCAATCAAAAAAGGAGGAAATCATGAAATTTGCAGGCAAATGGTGGGATCTAGAAAAGATCATTCTGGAGTGAAGTATCCCAGAAGGAGAAAGACAAACATGGAATATACTCGCTTATATAGACCTAAAAGATAGGATAAAACATAATGAAATCTATACACCTAAAGAAGATAATCAAGAAAGAGACATGGGGTATGATGATCTATCCTCATTTAGAAAGACAAATGGGATGCAGCATTGAACGAATGACGAGGAGTCTACCGCAGAAAGCATCTGAAAGACTCTACCTAGCAGTGCTCCAAAATAGATACTAAGACTCACAACCAAAACTTACGCAAAGTGCAGGGAATCATATGAAAGAAGGGGAGTTTGATGTGAAAGGATAGGAACTCCACAAGGACCAAACGTATCTGGGCACAGGGTCTTTTCTGAGATGGACACTCAACCAAAGTCCATGAGAGGACAAACCAGAACCTCTGCTCAGATGTGACCCGTGATAGCTCATCCTCTTGGTCACCCTTCACAATACCAAAATGAGATAAAGTACTTTGGAGTAACCCTAACCAAGCAAGTCAAAGACTTGTATGAAAAAATTTCAGTCTCTGAAGAAAGAATTAGAAGAAGGTATCAGAAGATGGAAAGATCTCCCATGCTCATGGCTTGGCAGGGACTAATATAGTAAAAATGGCCATCTTACCAAAAGCAATCTACAGATTCAGTGCAATTCCCATCAAATTACCAACACAATTCTTTTTTTTTTTTTATTATTTAATTTTTTTTTTTTTTTTTTAATGCAGTTTATTCAGGAACCTTGAACAATCCTCGGACCCAGGGAAAGCCAGCCCACAGCTTAAATAGCCTCTGGGTAGCCAACCCAGGCGTGCCGTGGGCAATGCAGATAGGTCCACATACATGGAAGCAAGCCAGATCCTCAGCCTTAGCCAAATGTGGAATTGTTCGTGACAGAGAGCACTCACCATCGGAAGGTGGAAGGCGAACCAGCTCCATCTTTAAGGCATAGCATTCCGCAGCTCTCTACAGTTCCCCCTTTTTGTTTTAGACGCATCAGGCAAGAGTAGAGGTCTGATCTCTGATATTAGAAATAAATTGGGACTTTGTACTGATGTTCATTTAGGTGTCATCCACCCAAAGAGCATCAGACCCGTCCGATACCTTTTCTCAGAGGCGGGACCTGGGGCATCAACCCGCATGCAATCAGACATGCTCTTCTCTGGGTCGAGGCCGACCCAAAAGCACTAAGAAAGAAATTAGGGAAACTACACCCTTCACAATACCACAAATGAGATAAAGTACTTTGGAGTAACCCTAACCAAGCAAGTCAAAGACCTGTATGAAAAAAATTTCCAGTCTCTGAAGAAAGAATTAGAAGAAGGTATCAGAAGATGGAAAGATCTCCCATGCTCATGGCTTGGCAGGACTAATATAGTAAAAATGGCCATCTTACCAAAAGCAATCTACAGATTCAGTGCAATTCCCATCAAATTACCAACACAATTCTTTACAGACCTGGAAAGAAAAATTCTCACCTTCATATGGAACAACAAGAAACCCAGAATTGCTAAAACAATCGCCTACAATAAAAGATTTTCTGGCAGTATGTATCTCCATTTCTGATCTTAAGTTGTACTATGGAGCAACAGTTTTAAAAACTGTATGGTACTGGCATAGAAACAGACTGGTGGATCAATGGAACCAAACAGAGGACCCAGAAATAAACCCACACACTTATGGACACCTGATTTTTTACAAAGATGCCAAAACCATACAATGGAGAAAAAGATAGCATCCTCAACAAATGGTGCTGGTCCAACTGGATGTCTACATGTAGAAAAATGCAAATAGATCCACACATATCACCCTGCACAAAAGTGAAGTCCAAGTGGATCAAAGACCTCAACATTAAACCAGACACATTAAATCAGCTAGAAAAAAAAAGCAGGGAATACCCTAGAACTCATTGGTACAGGAGAGAACTTCCTGAACAGAAAACCAACAGCACAGGCTCTAAGAGCAACAATCAATAAATGGGACCTCATGAAACTGAAAAGCTTCTGTAAATCAAAGGACACCGTCACCAAAACAAAGTGACTGCCTACACATTAGAAAAGAATCTTCACCACCCCTTTTTCTGACAGAGGACTCATATCCAGTATATATAAAGAACTAAAGAAGCTGAAAAGCAGCAAACCAAGTAATCCCCTTAAAAATGGGGAACAGAGCTAAACAGAGAACTCTCTGTAGAGGAATATCGAATGGCAGAGAAACACTTAAAGAAATGATCAATGTCATTATCCATTAGGAAAATGCAAATCAAAACAACCCTGAGATTTCACCTTACACCCATCAGAATGGCCAAGATGAAAAACTCAAGTGACAACACATGCTGGAGAGGTTGTGGAGAAAGGGGAACCCTTCTCCACTGCTGGTGGGAATGCAAAATTGTACAACCACTCTGGAAATCAATCTGGTGCTTTCTCAGACAACTAGGAATAGTGCTTCCTCAAGATCCAGCCATACCACTCCTAGGCATATATCCAAAAGAGGCTCAAGTACACAATAAGGACATTTGCTCAACCATTTTTTAGCAGCTTTATTTGTAATAGCCAGAAGCTGGAAACAGCCCAAATGCCTCTCAACTGAAGAATGGATGCAGAAATTGTGGTACATGTATACAATGGAGTATTACTCAGCAATGAAAAATAAGGCAATCATGAAATTTTCAGGTAAATGGTGGGACCTGGAAAGGATCATCCTGAGTGAGTTGTCCCAGAAGCAAAAACACACACATGTATATACTCACTCATATAGACATACAACATAGTATAAACCTACTAAAATCTGTACATCTAAAGAAACTAAGCGAGAGGACCCTGACTAAAATGCTCAATCCCCATCCCAAAAGGCAAAGAGGATGGACACCAGAAGAAGAAAAAAAAAGGAAACAACATAGGAACCTTCTACAGAGGGCTTCTGAAAGCCAGAAGAAGAAAACAGGAAGCAACCTAGGAACCTGCCAAAGAGGGCCTCTGAAAGCCTCTGCCCTGCAGACTATCAAAGCAGATGCTGAGCCTGATGGCCAACTGTTGGGCAGAGTGAATGGAATTTTATGTAAGAAGTGGGAAATAGTAAGAGCTGGAGAGGACAGGAACTCCACAAGGAGAGCAACAGAACAAGAAAATTTGAACACAGAGAACTTCCCAGAGACTCATACTCTAACCAAGGACTATTCATGGAGATAACCTAGAACCCCTGCACAGATGTAGCCCATGGCAGTTCAGTGTCCAAGTGGGTTCCATAGTAATGGGAAGAGGGACTGCCTCTGACATAATTTGATTGGCCTGCTCTTCGATCACCTCCCCCTGAGGGGAGAGCAGCCTTAACTGGCCACAGAGGATGACAATTCAGCCACTTCTGATGAGAACTGATAGACTAAGATCAAAAAGAAGGAGAGGAGGACCTGCCCTATCAGTGGACTTGGGGAGAGGCATTTATGAAGAAGGGAGAGGGAGGATGGGATTGGGAGGGGAGGAGGGAGGGGCTTATGGGGGGATACAAAGTGAATAAAGTGTAATTAATAAAAGTTAAATAAAAAATTTAAAAAAAGACATAAGAACAGAAAAATGAAAGAAACTGAATGAAATTCATTAAGACCAAAATCTATTTCAAAAGCAATTATTAAGAAAGTGAAAAAGGCATCTCACAGAATAAAAGAAAAATACTTTCAAAAAAAAAGTTCCCTTGTGTCCTTCCTCATCCTTCCAATTTAATTCATCACTACTTTGTTCAGGACATTGGCTTTGTCCAAGTCCTCATAATTGTGTTATAGAGAATTGTTTAGGGCAATGCCTAGGTCACTTATCAGCAGTTAAGACAGAGACATAATCTCCTGTATCCAATAACCCTATAAATTTTCTTCCATTAATTTATAACACTAGTTCAGGTTGATTGGGGCCAATGGCTTGTATCCAATAGGTATCAGAGGATCCAAAACCTGCATCTCCTCTCCTATCCTTCTTACTTGCATTTTTTGTCTGAACTTGGAGGAACAATATTAATTGAGCTAACCTTTGACCTTGCTTTATTACAGAAATTCCATTTGGAGAGGGTACCATAATTTGGATCTTCCCTTCAAAGTATCAATTACCCCAGGAGGTACTAAAATTCCCTGCAGAGGAGTACTACTTTTTCCTAGTAATAATCCTACAGTCCCCTTAGGTAATGGACCATAAACTCCTATAGGTAAGGCCTGCATTCCCATTTCAGGAGTTAATACTGTGTAGGTGGAGGAACTGAGGTCTAATCCTGCACTACCTGTGGTTGCTCTCTGGAGATCCTGAATGGATTCTCTTGCTGAGGGACCAAGTTCTGTAGCATCCCATAATATTTTTGGGGGCGCAGGGCTGGCCCCTCCTCCGATTTCCCTGCATTAAAGGTTTTACTACAGTATCTCTTTTAGACCAACATTCAGTAGCCCAATGCTTTCTTCTTTTATATCTTGAGCATAGACCAGGTTTCTTTTGATTTCCTTCTTTCTTACTAGCATTATTGGGACATTTTTTTCTTTCAGTTGCCCACAGCCATAACAATTTTCAGGTACTCCATTCTTTGGGCCTTTCTTTTGCTGAAATAATGCCTCTTTAATAGTCTTCCCTTGTAGGGTGGCAGCCATAGCTACTCCTTGAGTACAACACAGCCCGATGTCAGAACATAACCTAATACGATAAAAAATATCTCCTTTCTTCCTAAAGGGTCTCAAAGCTGCTTGGCAGGCACTTTTAGCATTCTCACAAGCCAAATGTTTTACTAATTATAATCCAGAATTTTTATCACCTATAAGTATGCTCCGTGCTTGCATTAACCTTGCCACAAAATCAGGTCCCTGACAGATTTTAGACAAATCCTCCAACTATCTACCTGAAGAAGTTTATTCTAGGCCTTTCAGGCAGTAGCATTCACATGAGCATAAACTGCCACATCATAATCCAGTTGCTGTCCTGTTTCCCTATAGGTTCCTTCCCAGCAAGCATGTCATAAGTTATAGGAACTCCTTGAGCTCAGTTGAGTTCAGCTGTAACTTGACAGTGCTCTGCAAAATCTGAGTTCCATAATAAATAATCTCCTCCTGATAAACATGACCTTGCTAATTGCTTCCAGTCTCCTGGGCAGAAGGCCTCAGTAGACAAGGATTCTAACAGAGCTTGAGTAAAAGATGCTATAGGAACATATTGAGAGCATGCAGCTTTTAATTCTTTTAATTGTTTAAAAGAAATAGGAGCATGGACTCTCACCCTATTACACTGTCTGTCAGGTTGTTCTATACCTGGAAAGCCATAAAACTCGGTTATAGCTTCTCCTTTCTGCATAGCTTGTTGTAAAGCTTGTAAAGGGGATACAGTTGCTTACGCAGTGGACAAAGGAAAAGGCCCACTCTTGTTTTGAGTTATAGCAACTGAAACCATCCCAGGAGGAGGATCCAAGCCTGTAATCAATGAGGGAGTTGAAGTGGGGGATTAAGCCTCATTTTTCCTAATTGTTACTTCTCCAATTTTTGTTTATTTCCTCCAGGCCCCATTCCAATTTCTTAATTTCCTTTTGCCAAGGCTCAAGTTTGTTAACATTCATAGCCTGAATTGGAGGATAACTCTCAGAATCCTCCAGCTCTGCAACCTCATCAGGATCTAAGTCATCCTCGGAGTCTTCTTCTAACAAAGAATTATCGTCATCAGAAGAGACAAAACTCTTCAGGAGGAGACGATGGTTTAATCTTATTTTGTCTCGAAGCCTCCTCTTTGTCTTTCCTCTTTTTCTTTGACCCTGAAAGTTTCACTGTCTTTGTCTCAAACCACAGAAACAGTCTGTCTCTAATTAAAGACCATGCAAAAAAACATGACACTACTGCCTTGTCCCATTTTTACTCTCAATTTTTCTCACTGCGCATCTTTATGATCCAGCTTGTCAACACTGTGGTGTCCTTCTCTGCTTCCCTGTATTTCAGGTCCCTGTTCAGGCACCAATCTGCTGGAGCTTGCTTGCAGAGTCAAACAGTACCTGAGTGGGGAGTGAAGACAAATCACACTTCACACGGATCTGCTTGAGAGGGCTGTCAGTCTGACTGAAGCAGTGTGGGTTTACTTCAGGGTTCATTATTTATAGGCAAAGCAAGCAAGTCACATCAATACAAAAAGAAAAAGGTGTGGAACTGCCTAACCTTTTTTCAAAATCTACTTCCCCAGGTGAAAACATAACAAAGCAGCTTAACAAGCAGCTCTCCACACCACAGTGAGTCCGAGTGATCCAACTCAGCTGCTCAAGCTTGGCCACAGGTGTGTTGCTTTAGCAAGAGGCCATTTGTGTCCAGGTGCTGGAGGTTTCCAAGTTACCTGGAGCATTGGGACTGTCTCTCAGGCTGGCTTTGTCGTAGCTGCATCCCACACCTCTCCACAGCTTGATTTTAAGACACAAATTGTACTACAGAGCCACAGTAACAAAAAAAAAAAAAAAAAAAAAAAAAAAAAAAAAAAAAAATGCATGGCCTTTGCATTAAAGGAGACATATTGATCAAGATAATCAAATTTAAAATTCACACTACTGACAACTGATTTTTTTATTTGAAAAAGCCAAAAATACAAACTAAAAAGAAAAAAAGACATCTTCAACAAATGGTGCTGTTTAAACTTGATGGCTGCATGTAGAAGACTCCAAATAGATCCTTCCAGCCAAATAGAACCTAGGACCACCAGTCCAGGAACAGCACCACTCACAATGGGCTGGGCCCTCCACCACTGATCACTAATTGAGTGACTGCCTTACAGCTGGATCTCATGGAGGCCTTTTCTCAACTAAGCCTTCTTTCACTCTCATGACTCTAGCTTATGTCAAGTTGACACACAGAATTAACTAGTACAGGGGCATTAAGTCACATAAAGCAGGGAGGGAGGACTGCCACCAAGATAACAAAACAAAACAAAAAAAAAAAAAAAAAAAAAAAGCCAAACCACAACCAGGCTTCTTACACATTGCTAGGATAATGCTTCTGTAAATGTTCATCCACCAGCATTGACCAGCACCAGACTACATTCCATATTAAGAGATACCACCCAGACTGTCAACCAGTCATTAGGCCAAATTCTCTATCAGAGAGAAGAACTGTAAAGAATATTAAGGAAACACTATAGGGTGACAATAATCACAAAGCCTTAGACTGCCATAAAGTGCCAATTCTCTCTCTCTTTCTCTTTTTTTTAAATTCATTCAATTTACACCAATAGCCCCCTGAAAATTGCATCATACCTGAAGCCCAGGACAAAGATCTTAAAATAGACTTATGAATATTGTAGAGGCCCTTAAAAAAGAATTAATAAATGTGTTAGAGAAATCAATGAAAATACAGACAAACAGTGAAAGGAAATGAATAAAACAGTTCAAGATCTGAAAGTGGAAATAGAATCAATAAAGATGACTCAAACAGAGGGAAAAATGAAAATGAAAAATTTATCAACACTAACAGTTTCAGAAGCAAAACTCATGAACAGAATATAAGAGATGGAAGAGAGAATTTCAGGCATTGAAGAAAGTATAGGAAAAAAAAGGTAATCCTTAGCCCCCAAAACAAACATCCAAACAGCAACAACAACTAAAACCTGAGACACTGAATATTTTTTTTTTTTTTTTTTGCTATTTTTTTTTTTTTAATTTGAGACAAAGTTTCTCTGTGTTGTGCTGGCTGTCCTGAAACTTGCTCTGTAGATCAGATTGACCTTGAACTCACAGAGATCTGCCTGCCTCTGCTTCCTGAGTGCTTGGATTAAAGGCCTGTGACACCACTGCCCAGCTATGAAAAGAGCAAATTTAATAATATTAGGAATAGAGGAAGGAGAAGAAACCCAGGTTAAATGCTCAAAGGCATAGAAAATAATTTTTTCCCATTTTTAAACATTATTTTATATAATTACAGCTTATTCACTTTATATCCGCCCCTGTACCTCCCTACCTACTCCTCTCCCAATCCCACCTGCCCTATTTCCTACCCCTGTCCCTCTCCCAGTCCACTGATAAGGGAGGTCCTCCTCCATTTCCCTCTGATTCTAGTATATCAAGTCTCATCAGGAGTGGCTGCATTGTCTTCTTCTGTGGCCTGGTAAGGCTGCTCCTCCCAATGGGAGGAGGTGATCAAAGAGCAGGCTAATCAGTTCATGTCAGAGACAGTCCCTGTCCCCATTACTATGGAGACCACTTGGACACTGAACTGACATGGGCTACCTCTGTGCAAGGGTTCCAGGCCATCTCCTTGAGTGGTCCTTAGCTGGAGCATCAGTTTCAGAAAAGACCTCTTGGCTTAGACTTTTTGTATAAGTCGCTGTCTTTGTGGAGCTCCTGTCCTCTCCAGATCTTATTATCTTCAATTTCTTTCATAATATTCCCTGTACTCTGCCCAAGTTGGCTATGAGTCTCAGCATCTGCCTTGATACCATGAGGGGCAGAGCCTTCCAGAGGCCCTCTGTGGTAGGCTCCTGTCCTGTTCCCTGTTTTCTCCCTACTCCAATGTCCATATTCTTTGCCTTTCTGAATGGCGATTGAGCATCTTAGCCAGAGTCCTCCTTCCTGATTAGCTTCCTTAGGTGTACAGATTTTAGTTTGTTTATCCTATATTATATGTCTAATATATACTTATGAGTGAGTATATACCCTGAGTGTCTTTCTGCTTCTGAGCTACCTTTCTCAGGATGATCTTTTCTAGTTCTCACCATTCCTTGTTGCATACTTGAGCAACTTTTCGATACATGCCTAGGAGTGGTATAGTTGGATCTTGAGGAAGTGCTATTCCTAATTGTCTGAGACAGCACCAGATTGACTTCCAAAGTCAATATAAGATTATATTCCCACCAGCAGTGGAGGAGGGTTCCCCTTTCTCCACATCCTCTCCAACATGTGTTGTCACTTGAGTTATTCATCTTAGACATTCTGAAGGGTGTAAGGTGAAATCTCAGGATCATTTTGATTTGCACTTCCCTGATGACTAAGGACGTTGAACATTTCTTTAAGGGTTTCTCTGCCATTCAATATTCCACTATTGAGAATTATCTGTTTAGCTCTGTACCCCATTTTTTAATTGGATTACTTGATTTGTTGCTGTTTAACTTCTCAAGTTCTGTACATATACTGGATATTAGCGCTCTGTCAGATATAGGGTTGGTGAAGATCCCTTCCCAATCTGTAGGCAGTCATTTTGTTTTGACGACAGTGTCCATTTCTTTACAGAACCTTTTCAGTTTCAAGAGGTCCCTGTGCTGTTGGTGTTCTGTTCAGAAAGTAGTCTCTATGCCAATGAGTTCAAGGTTCTTCCCCACTTTTTCTTCTAACCGATTTAGTGTGTCTGGTTTTATGTTGAGGTCTTTAATCCACTTGGACTTTAGTTTTGTGCAGGGTGATAAGTGTGGATCTATTTGCATTTTTCTACATGTAGACATCCAGTTAGACCAGCACCAGTTGTAGAAGATGCTATCTTTTTTCCATGATTTAGACATCTTTGTCAAAAACCAGGTGTGCATAGTGTGAGGTTTATTTCTGGATCTTCTCTCTGATTCCACTGAACCACCATTCTGTTTCTATTCCAGTACCATGCAGTTTTGATTACTGTTGCTCTATAGTACAGCTTGAGACCACAGATGGAGATACCTCCAGAAGATCTTTTATTGTAGAGGATTGTTTTAGCAATTCTGGGTTTCTTGTTTTTCCATATGGAATTCAGACAATTAGGAATAGTGCTTCCTCAAGATCCACTATACCACTCCTAGGCATATATCCAAAAGACACTCAAGCATTCAAAAGGACATCTGCTCAACCATGTTTGTAGCAGCTTTATTTGTAATAGACAGAAACTGGAAACATCCCAGATGCACCTAAGTTGAAGAATGGATACAGAAATTGTAGTACATCTACACAATGGAATATTACTCAGCAATAAAAAAGAAGGAAATCATGAAATTTGCAGGTAAATGGTGGGAACTGGAAAAGGTCATTCTGACTTAGGTATCCCAGGCGCAGAAAGACACACAGGGTATATACACTCACTCATAAGTGCATATTGTACATAGAAAATATTTTTAACAAACTCACACAGGAAAATTTGCCTAACTTAAGAAGGAGGTGCCTATCAAGTACAAGTACATGTACTTGTATACAAGAATCAGCTATAAGAAACATACAGAACAACAATAGACTGGATCAGAAAAGAAATTCTCAAAGACAAGTTATACTCAAAACACTAAATATACATGGCAAATAATATCAAAAGCTGCAAGAGAAAAAGAAAGATCAAGTAACATATAAAAAGCTAGACCAAATAAATAATAACTGACTTCACAATAGAGACTCTGAAAGCCAGAATGGCCTGAACAAGTGTTTTACAAACTCTAAGAAACCACAGATGACAGAGCAGATTACTATACAGAGAAAAACATTTTTTTCTTTTTCTTTTGAGACATAGTTTCTCTGTGGAGTCCTGGCTGCCCTGGAACTCTCTCTGTAGACCAGACTGGCCTTGAACTCAGAGATTCACCTGCCTCTCCCTCCTGACTGCTGGAATTAAAGGACTGTGCTCTCCCAAACTTCCAGTCAATTCTCCCTTAAATTCATGACTTTGTTATTGCAGTATTTAAATTAACTTGGCATATAAAAATGTGTATTTATGAAAACTACTGATATATATTACAAAAGAAAATAAAACTGCACAGTATTGGTGAAAAAATATTCATGTTGATCAATGGAATCAAACTGAGGACCCAGGCATATATCACATATGTATAGACAGCTGATTTTTTATAAAGAAACTAGAAATACAGCCTGGGGAAAAGACAGCATCTTCAACAAATGGTGCTGGTCAAACTATGGTTGCCTGTATAAGCGTGAAAATAGATTCATATTTATCACCCTATAAAATCCTCAACTCCAAATGTATCAAAGACCTCAACCAGATACACTGAAAATGATCAAGAGAAAGTGGGAAATAGCTTTGGCCTCATAGGCACAGGAATGGAATTTCTGAGCAGAACACTGATAGGGCAGGCAATAAAAATGACAGTGAATAAATGGGACCTTGAAGACAGAAAAGCTTCTGTTTGGTAAAGGACAGCGTGTTTGGACAATGTGGCAATGTACAGAAAGATTATTTTTTCCAACTACACATTTAATAAAGGGTTAATATCTAAAATATATAAGGAAATATAAAAACTGGACATTAAGTAAACAATTAACCCAGTCCCAATGAAAAACTGGTCTATAGAGAGAATTCTCAAAAGAGGAAACCCATCACCCTCCACTTCAGGAAGCCTGCATCCCATACCCACCTTCTCTAAGCCTCAGCTCACCCAAGTGGAGGCTAAAGGAGCTCTGCACAAAACTTAGCTCACACACCAAAAGTTTGGGTAAAAGAACCAAATGGGTCTCTCTTTTTTTTTTTTTTTTTTTTTTCTAGAATTCTCAGAGGCAGATTTTAAGTGGCTTCCACCCATAAATGGCTTCTAGAGTTCAATCTTTCTAGGCTCTAGCTATAACTTTAGATGCAAAGAACACAGCCTAAGGATATGGGAGGAGCTGTATCTCTTAATCTTCTATCCAGTAACTCATGTCACAATAGTGATTTTAATTCAATTACTAGGAAGAGGCTACATAGAAGCGGTAGCATCAATGACAGCATATGGCTTGACTTAATCAGTAAAATTCATGTTGACTCCAATTAGGAACAAATCTTCACCAGCCTGACAAATCCAGTTTCATCATCTGGGATTTAATGGATGAATTACATATAATTTTAAAGACTTCCTCCTCATCATTTTACATACTCCTTGGATTAAAGCCTTTGTTTAATTTTAATTTTTTAAAAAATTTATTCATTATATATTCCCATTGAAGCGCCCTCCCTCAGCTCCCCGCAGTCCCATCCTCTCTCTGTCTTCCACCCATTGCCTTCCCCTAGTTCACTGAAAGGGGGAGTTCTTTTTGTCATCTGCCCAAAGCTATCAATTCTCTTCAGGACTGCCTAGAGCCTCTTCCTCTGTGACCTCATAAGTCCACATTGCCAGGGATAAGTGATCAAAGAGCAGGCAACTGAGTGCATGGCAGAGGCAGCCCCTGCTCCCCTTACTCAGGTACCCTCATGGAGACTGAGCTGCGAAATGGTTACATCTGACCCATGGTGTAAGTCCTTTTCCTGCATAGTCCTAGATTGGTGCATCAGTTTCTGCAGCACCCACTGGGCTCAGAAATTTTAGCTTTGTTGTTCTCCTTGTGGGGCTCCTGATTCTTACATGTCCTATCCCCACCCCCCTCTTCTTCCAGAAGACTCCTTGTGCCCTGCCAAAGTTTGGCTGTGAGTCTCAGCATTTGCTATGATCCCCTGTTGTGTGGAGCCTTTCAGAGGACCCTGTATAGTAGATTCCCATCCTGTTTCTTCTCTTCCACTGCTTCTGTTGTCTATCATATTTGCCATTCTGAATGAGATTTCAGCATCCTCCCTAGAGTGCTCCTTAGTGTATAGTTTTCTTTTTTTTTTTTTTTTTTTTAGGTCTGTAGATTTTAGTATGGCTATCCTATATTATACAGCTAATATCGGCTTATAAGTGAGTGTATATCATGCCTGTCTTTATTACCTCACTCAGGACAATCTATTCTAGTTCCATCCATTTGTCTGCAAATTTCATGATTTCCTTGTTTTTAATATTTGAACAGTATTCCATTGTGTAAATGTGCCACAATTTCTGAATGCATTCCTCCGCTGAGGGACACCTAGGTTGTTTCTAGATTCTGCCCATTACAAATAAATTTGCAATGAACTTGGATTATATCTTAACACACTTATTATGATCCTTTGTGATTTCTAAATAGTAAACACAGCTCAACGTGGAAAACTGACATGACATATAAGTAATCATAAATGCTCTTTTCCTGCCAATCCTCCTGTGCTTCCTTGATCTCATACTTGCAGAGACATTAACTTATCATTGATTTGGTTTACTATCAAAGTAAACAAAACATTAGATTACAAATCCAGTTTTAAAAATCCTAGGAAAGCTTATTTACAAATAATATAGAAAAGAAGCAATGAGCCACACAGGCAGACATTCAAGGAATACCACAGCTGGACAGACTGCATAAACCAACAGATCATGGGGATCTTAGACCCAAGAGATACACCTATATCCTAACCCCTGCATCATTGGCTCCAGAAACATTTTGGAAGAGGGTGAGAAAGCTAGGAAGAGCCAGAATACCAGGAAGTCTTTTGTGAAACTGCCTCTTCTAGAAATGGCTGCATAAACAAGACCAGAACAATGGACATATTGATGTGGTAGTGAAAAATTTTGAAAAAGTCCCACCCCTAGACAAAGAATTAGCCTCTATCAGGGATGAGCTCCCTAACTGATCACCTAGCACAAAATGGTCAGTTCTTGTGATGCTATTCTTGCTTGTCAACTTGACTGCATCTTGAGTAAACTAAAACCCATGAGGCTGGAATCTCTCTCTCTCTCTCTCTCTCTCTCTCTCTTTCTTTCTTTTTTCTTTTCTTTTCTTTCCTTTTTTTGACAGGGTTTTTCAATGTAATCTTGGTTGTCCTAGACTCACTTTGGACACCAGGCTAGGCTTGAACTCACAGAGATCCACCTGCCTCTGCCTCCCTGAGTGCTAGGATTATAAGCATTTACCATCACACCCACCCGGCTGGAATTTTTCTTTCGAGGTTTTTTTCTTGATTGAATTATTTGAAGTAGAAAGCCCCACCCAAACCCAGATCTTTCCAGGTGTGAGGATCCACCTAAGACCCTAGCCAAATCTTCTGTGGCTGATGATTTAAAGGATCTGTAAGAAGGGAAGAGAATGGGAAAGTTTTCAGCTAAGAACATGAAAAATACAAACTCAGCATGTGCAAAAGTACCTGGTTGAGATGCAGAAGTTTCTTAACTATTGCACATCTACAGCATTAATACAGAATTCTCTGTCTGGTCAACATGAACTAAAGACAGCTGGGAGCTAGAAAACCTTGAACTCCAGTGTCACTCTACAGAGTCAATAGTAAATAGAATGAGATTTATGGATTTTTTTTTTTTTTTTTTTTTTTTTTTTTTTTTTTTTTTTTAGAAAATAACGTTGAGTGAGTAGGGAATGAAGATGTCTGGAGAAAGTAGTCTTTGGCATTTACTAGATTCAGAAGTTAATGACAACATCATCATCTGTTACGTGATTAAAAGCAAAATATAAGCACACTGTGAAATATTTAGGTACAGCAAAATATTGTAAAATTACTTTTTTAAAAAAAGCAAAGTTCTTACTGTATATTTTAGGCTGGCCTTGAACTAAAAAAATCTTCCTGCTTCAGTAGTACATTTCCTAGGACTCTGGGATTAAAGGTGTGAGCTTCCACCCAGCTAAACAGTAACTCAAGAAACCTTGTTGTGGAGACTTGCTTGTGCAGATTGGAAACAGGGTTGATTCAATCTACTGAAGCTCACCCATTAGAAGCATTAGTAAAAGCAACCAGGGAAGGAAGTGGGCGTGGTCTTCAGAGCCTCCATAAAAGGAGATTCCAGGGCCTAACCAGGTTCATTCTTCTCCAGACTAGACAGAGTGTGTTTCCAAACCTTCTATCTCCAGACCCTGCTAGATCTATCACCTCCACACATTGAGGATCTGATGCCAGAGCTGAGCTAACATTACTGCATCTCTACCAAACATTGCTGAGGCCCGAGAAAATTCATTGGGTGAGTGAACAATTTACAAAAGAAAAATCCTTGATATTTTCTTATTTTCAATTATTTATGTAACTGAAATTTCTGCTTAGAAAAGATATTTAACTATTTAACAAAAAAAGAAAAAGGGGGTGCTCTTTGAGGCAGTGGCTTCTTTGCATCCCGTGACCGAAGTGCCGTTATTACTTTCTTGAAGCCCCTCTCGGCTGCTTGCCAGGACTCTCCCACATCAAGATGCCTTGGATTATGATCAAAGGGGGCATGTGGAGGAATACTGAGGATGAAATTCTGAAAGCAGCGGTAATGAAATATGGGAAAAACCAGTGGTATAGGATTGCCACATTGTTGCATAGGAAATCAGCAAAGCAGTGCAAAGCCAGATGGTATGAATGGCTGGACCCAAGTATTAAAAAAAACTGAATGGTCTAGAGTAGAGGAGGAGAAACTCTTGCACTTGGCCAAGCTGATGCCAACGCAGTGGAGGACCATTGCTCCAATCATAGGAAGAACAGCAGCCCAGTGCTTGGAACACTATGAATTCCTCCTGGACAAGAGTGCCCAAAGGGACAATGAAGAGGAAACAACAGACAACCCCCGAAAACTTAAGCCTGGAGAGATAGATCCAAATCCAGAAACAAAACCAGCTCAGCCTGATCCAATCGATATGGATGAGGATGAACTTGAGATGCTTTCTGAGGCTCGAGCCCGACTGGCCAATACTCAAGGAAAGAAGGCTAAGAGGAAAGCAAGGGAAAAGCAGTTGGAAGAAGCAAGACGCCTCGCTGCCCTCCAGAAAAGACGAGAGCTTCGAGCAGCTGGCATAGAAATTCAGAAGAAAAGGAAGAAGAAGAGAGGAGTTGATTATAATGCTGAAATCCCATTTGAGAAAAAGCCTGCCCTTGGTTTTTATGATACTTCTGAGGAGAATTACCAGGCTCTTGATGCAGATTTCAGGAAATTACGACAGCAGGATCTTGATGGGGAGCTAAGATCTGAAAAAGAAGGAAGAGATAGAAAAAAAGACAAACAGCATTTAAAAAGGAAAAAGGAATCTGATTTACCATCAGCTATTCTTCAAACTAGTGGTACCTCTGAGTTTCCCAAAAAGAGAAGCAAGCTAGTGCTGCCTGCCCTCAGATTTCAGATGCAGAACTCCAGAAAGTTGTCAAAGTAGGCCAGGCCAGTGAAGTTGCACGGCAGACTGCAGAGGAGTCTGGAATCACAAATTCTGCTTCCAGCACTCTCCTATCTGTGTACAATGTCACAAACAACAGCATCGCTCTGAGAACACCACGGACACCGGCCTCCCAAGACAGGATTCTGCAGGAAGCTCAGAACCTCATGGCCTTGACCAATGTGGACACTCCACTGAAAGGTGGGCTTAATACTCCACTGCACAAGAGTGACTTCTCTGGAGTGACCTCACAGCATCAGGTTGTGCAGACTCCAAATACGGTTCTGTCTACTCCTTTCAGGATTCCTTCTAATGGAGCTGAAGGGCTGACTCCCTGGAGTGGAACAACCCCCAAACCAGTCACTAATGCCACCCCAGACAGAACACCACTGAGAGACAAATTAAACATTAATCCAGAGGATGGAATGGCAGACTATAGTGACCCCTCTTTTGTGAATCTGATGGAAGGAGAATCTCGTGAACATCTCCGTCTAGGGTTGTTGGGCCTCCCTGTGCCTAAGAATGATTTTGAAATTGTTCTACCAGAAAATGCTGAGAAGGAGCTGGAAGAACATGAAAGAGACGACACCTACATCAAAGATGCTGCTGATGTGGATGCTCAAGAGCAGGTAATACGAGATGCTGAGCTTGTAAAGGAAATGAAACAAATGCACAAAGCTGTTCAGAAGGATCTACCAAGACCATCTGAAGTAAATGAAACTATTTTAAGACCTTTAAGTGTAGAACCACCTCTAACAGATTTACAGAAAAGCGAAGAACTGATCAAAAAAGAAATGATTATGATGCTTCATTATGACCTTCTACATCACCCCTATGAGCCATCTGGAAATACAAAGGGAAAACATGTTAGATTTGCTACCAACTATGCAGAGCACATTACCTATCTGGAGCATAGCCCTTATGGGAAGTTCTCCAAAGAAGAACTGAAAAAGGCCCAGGATGTTCTGGTACAAGAGATGGAAGTGGTAAAACAAGGAATGAGTCATGGAGAACTCTCCAGTGAAGCTTACAACCAGGTGTGGGAAGAATGCTACAGTCAAGTTCTATATCTTCCTGATCAGAGCCGCTACACAAGGGCTAATCTTGCTAGCAAAAAGGACAGAATTGAATCACTTGAAAAGAGACTTGAGATAAACAGGGGTCACATGACAACAGAAGCCAAGAGAGCTGCAAAGATGGAAAAGAAGTTGAAAATTTTGCTTGGTGGTTACCAGTCTCGTGCTATGGGGCTCATGAACCAGTTGAATGACTTATGGGACCAAATTGAGCAGGCTCACTTGGAGCTATGCACTTTTGAAGAACTCAAGAAACGTGAAGACTCTGCTATTCCCCGCAGGCTGGAGTGTCTAAAAGAAGATGTGCAGCGACAACAGGAACGACAGAAGGAGCTTGAGCAGAGATATGCTGATTTACTGGTGGAGAAAGACTTTACAGGCAAAGTTCTGAAGCACAATTGATGCTCTGCCACAGAGGAACTAGTTGCTGGTTTCACACTCTGCAAGGCTGAAACTGATGTTTCCTTCATTGACAAATTTACTCAGCACCTGTGGTTTCTCAATTGTTTATTTTCAGTGATATCGATCTTGTACGTTCTATGTTACAGACGTGGACTCCAGGATAAGTAGGGTTTACATCATCCAGATGCTCATTCTTTGCTAGGGTCATATTTGCAAAATTACGTAGTTTAGGCCTTTAATTTAAAAGCCTGACTTTAAATACTGCCTGTGCGCAAACTCTTGAATAAAAAGAACATGTGAAAAAAAAAAGTGGGGAGCCTTCTGGCACCTTGCTGCCCCCTGAATTTTTGGCATCTGGCCTGACCTGGCTTAATGGCCTACTGCTTGGATACAATAGTGCATTCCTGGCTGACCTGGGGCTTTCAATAAGATCATCTTCCTGAAATACCTTAAACCTTCCTCTCCTCGGGGATTCCCAAGTAACACTTCTGAGGAACTTTCCAAACAAACATTATTATCGCATCTTGTGACACCTCTGGTGGGCCATCCTGTGATTCCTAGTCACTTAGTAACCCTGCCAAAGGCAATTGCATTCCTTCCACCCTGCCTATAAAGTTGTATGAAAAATTCAAATAAACTGAGACCTTGATCAGAGAAACTGTCTTGGTCTTCATTTCTCGAGTCTCTTGTTCTTTTCCATTCCCACTCCCCCGTTCAGGATCTCTATTGACAGATCTGTGGGATGGGTCAACGGCACCCAACACAGGGCCTGAATACGGGAGAAAAGCATGAGAAACACCATTGGATAGATTGGCAGAGATTAAAGAGAAAGTAACTTTGAGTTGTGGGAACCTGCTGCCATGAGGCTATGCAGGTGGTGAGTGTCGTGATTATAGGACAAGAAATGAGCAGTCATAACTCATATGTTAAACAGTTAAATGAGGCACTTCAGGCGTGAGGGGTAAAGGTGAGAGTAAAAGATTTATTAAGATTCTTTAGTTTGCTTAAGGATGTTTGTCCCTGGTTCTCACAGGAGGGAACCATTGATGAAAAGCGCTGGGACTGAGTGGGAGAAGCTATGAAAGATTATTACACAAATTTGAGGCCTGAAAAAAAAAATCCCAGTAACAGCCTTTTTCTATTTGAATCTCATTTGAGATATTATTAGAGCGAGAAAGGGAGATCCCCTGCTGGTGGCTGCAGTTGATTTAGGCGAACAAATGTTAAGAGATAGTAAAGGAAAAAGAGCTGGTACCAGAAAGCCTCCTAAAGATGAGACAGACCTCATTTCATTAGGGAGTGAGGAAGACTCCTCAAAGGAGGTAGAGTCCTCCAAAGAGGAAAATGCCAGGTCTTCAGACAGCGAGGGGGAAAGCTTAAGAAACAAAACAAAAAACAAAAAAAAAACAAACAAAAACAAACAAACAAACAAAAAAACGGTCTTCCCTCTTATTAAAAGGGTTGCAAAACCTACAGCTCGGGAAATTAAAAATGATAAGCCTCCAACGTAAAACAAGGACAGACTAAAAGAGAGATTCTTATATCCCTCTTTAAAGACCTTCAGGGTCACCGAAATAAATACTTCTGGGGATGAGTCTGACCCAGACACTGAAGGGGCTGAATGGGGAGAGCTAAAGAAAGAGGCTTGTAGGTACCCACCACCCTCCTCCATATGTCTTGCCTCCCCCTCTGGCTCTGCAGCACTCTCCACCTTCTGTTCCTGCCTTGGTTGCAGCCCCTGCTAATCCTGACAGTTGTAGCTATTTACAGAAAGAAATTGATTATCTTAATAAATCAAACTTGAGAATGAGTGCCAGAGACTCTCAAAGCAACTCCAGGCCCTTAAGGCACAGAGAGCTGACCCAGACCACCCAGGTCCCTTGTTGCAACCAGATCTTTTCCCGGGGGTGGAAACTGCTAAAAAAGACATGTTTGGAGAGAAAGCTGGTATAGAGAGAAAATACAAACGTTTGGGCTTTAAGACATTAAAGGAGCTTAAGGTCATTGTAACTCAGTATGGGCCTGTTGCTCCTTTCACTCTTTCCATTCTGGAGGCATTGAGTGATTTATGGCTCACGTCAAATGATTGGTACCAGCTGGCTAGAGGGACACTTTAGGGAGTGTGGGGTGGGATTTTATTCTATGGGAATCTGAATATTCAAAAAATTGCAAAGAGAAAGCTCGCCATAACTTGGAGGTTGGTGGAGACAGTGCTGATTGGATGTTTGATATGGTCAGAGGAAACAAACCCTTTGATTCCCCTGAGGTTCAAAAAGATTTTCTTGCTGGCCTTTTTTCTCAAATTCAAAATGCAGAGGTCAGAGCTTGGCACAAACTTCCTCAAAATTGGGCTCCCACTACCTCTCTGGCCAACATAAGGCAGGGGCCTGAAGAACCTTATAGCGACTTCATTAGTAGCCTACCCAAGGCAGCTGAGAGACTATTTGGCTCAACCAATACCAAAACCGATTTTGTAACTCATTTGGCTTTTGAGAATGCTAATCCTGCCTGCCAAGCAGGGACTAGCTGATTATATACATTATTGCTCAGACATTGGTACTGCCCATGCCATGAGACTGGCAATTGGGGTCGCCCTAAAGGGTTATGCTCCAGGTCAAAATTCTCAGGGCAAACCCAAACAATGTTTTAATTGTAGACAAACTGGTCATTTTGCAAAAAAACTGCCCAAACCCCAAACAAGACCGTCCTATGACCTGTCAGTCCGCTCCGACCAGTCTGTGCCCCCGGTGTAAGAGAGGAAAGCATTGGGCAAATTAATGCCAATCTAAAATGTTGCCCAGGGCAACAACCTCTCTCCTCAGCAGGGAAACAGGGTTCATGGCCAGCCACAGGCCCCTCCCCCAGAACAAGCTTATAGGGCAGTCAGCTTTGTTTCAGCCTCCCAAAGCAGCCTGTCTCCAAGCTCTCCCTAGCCACTCCAGGAAGTGCTGGATTGGACCTCGGTCCCTCTGCCCACACAGTATTAACTCCGGTAATGGGACCCCAAGCCATTCCTATGGGCATTTTTGGGCTGCTCCAAGAAAACTGCTTTGGCTTCCCTCTGGGCCGAGCTAGCTCAGCCCTTCCAGGCCTCCAAATTTTCCCTGGTGTAATTGATAATGGCTATACTGGTGAACTTAAGATCATAGCGCATGTTCTATATGGTGTTGTCTCCATCCCTGCAAAACATCGAATTGCTCAATTAGTTCTGCTCCCCTTACAAGCCTCCCCCAACAAATCTCTCTCCGGGGCACAGAGAGATCATGGTCTTGGCTCCTCTGATGCTTACTGGGTCCAACCAGTTACAAAGGACAAGCCTTTGCTAGACTTATGGTTAGATGGCAAACAATTCTCAGGCCTGGTAGATACAGGTGCAGATGTCTCCATTATTAAAAAGGAGGATTGGCCATCTGCTTGGTCGCTTTACCTCACACTTACCCATCTGAGAGGAACTGGCCAGAGACATAATCCTGAGCAAAGCTCTAAGATGTTAACTTGGAGAGATAAAGAGGGAAATCAAAGGAATTTACAGCCTTTTGTGATCCCAGGTCTGCCGGTAAATCTCTGGGGTCGAGACATCCTCTCTAAAATGGGAATTTTAATGTATAGTCTTAATGACGTTGTCACTGCCCAGATGCTTGCACAGGGTCATACCCCTGGAAAAGGGCTGGGTAAATTTGAAAATGGTATCCCTTCACCTCTTTAGGCTGCACCCAAAACAGATCGACCAGGCTTGGGAAATTTATAATCGGGGCCACTGAGAATCCTGCACTTCCTCACAGACATGCAGACCCTATTACTTGGAAAAACGATACTCTGGTCTGGGTGGATCAGTGGCCCCTCACCCAAGAAAAACTTCTTGCTGCCAGGCTGCTAGTGCAGGAGCACTTGGCCGAAGGACATTTAGTTGAGAGTCCTTCCCCGTGGAATACTCCAATTTTTGTTATTAAAAAACGCACAGGAAAGTGGCAGATCCTGTAAGA
>JAEOAE010004283.1:0-46478 GCA_036365155.1 Meriones psammophilus | reverse complement strand
TCTCATCCTAGTCAATTAGGTCTCATCAGGAGTGCCTGCATTGTCTTCTTCAGTGGTCTGGTAATGCTGTTTCTCCCTTCAGGGGAAGGTAATTAAAGAGCAGGCCAATCAGTTCATGTCAGAGACAGTCCCTGTTCCTATTACAATGGAACACACTTGGATACTGAACTGCCATGGGCTACATTTGTGCCGGGGTCTTAGGTTATCTGCATGCACAGTCCTTTTTTGGAGTATCAGACTCAGAAAAGATCCCTATGATCAGATTTTTGGGTTCTGTTGCTCTCCTTGTGGAGTTCTTGTCATCTCCAGATCTTACTGTTTCCCACTTCTTTCCTAACATTCCCTGCACTCTGTCCACAGGTTGCCCATAAGTCTTAGCATCTGCATTGATAGTTTGCAGAACCTTTCAGAAGTTCTCTATTTCAGGCTCACGACTTGTTCCCTCTTTTCTCCTTCTTCTGATTTCCAACCTCTTTGCCTTCCTGGGTAGGAATTGAGCATTTTACCAAGAGTACTTCCTCTTCATTATTTTCTTTAGGTGTACAGTTTGTGGTAGGTTTATCCTATATTATATGCCTGTATGAGTGATTATATACCGTGTGCATTTTTCTGCTTCTGGGGTAGCTCACTCAGGATGATCTTTTTCAGATTCCACCATTTACCTGCAAATTTCATGATTTCCTTGTTTTTTATTGTGGAGTAATATGGAGTACAGAGCTAAACAGAGAATTCTCAATACAGGAATTTCAAACGGCAGAGAAACATTTAAAGAAATGTTCAACGTCCTTAGTCATCAGGGAAATGCAAATCAAAATGACCCTGAAATTTCACCTTACACCCATCAGAATGGCTAAGATCAAAAACTCAAGTGACAACACATGCTGGAGAGATTGTGGAGAAAGGGGAACTCTCCTCCACTGCTGGTGGGAATTTAAACTTGTACAACCACTCTGGAAATCAATCTGGCGCTTCCCCAGACAACTGGGAGTATGGCTTCTTCAAGATACAGCTATACCACTCCTAGGCATATACCCAAAAGAGGCTCAAGTACACAATAAGGACATTTGCTCAACCATGTTTGTAGCAGCTTTATAGTCAGAAGTTGGAAACAGCCCAGATGCCCCCCAGTGGAGGAATGGATACAGAAACTGTGGTACATCTACATAATGGAAAAACACTTTTTTTCTTTTTTTCATTTTATTTTTTTCTTATCAGTTACATTTTATTAACTCTGTATCCCAGCCGTGTCCCAATCCCTCATTCCCTCCCAGTCCCTTCCTCCCTCCCTCATCTCCACCGTGCCCCTTTCCAAGTCCACTGATAGGGGGAGGACCTCCTCCCCATTCAACTGATCCTGTTTTATCAGGTATCTTCAGGATTGGCTGCAAAGCCCTCCTCTGTGGCCTAACAGGACTGCTCCTCCCTTGGGGGGTGGAGAGGCCAAAGAGCCAGTCATTGAGTTCCTGTTAGAAATAGTCCTTGTTCCCCTCACTTTGGGAAACCAGTTGGTTACTGAGCTACCACAGGCTACATCTGAGCGGAGGTTCTAGGTTATATCCATACATGGTCCTTGGTTGAATGTCAGTCTCAGAAAAGTCCCTGTGCCCAGATATATCTGGTCCTTGTGGAGCTCCTATCCTTTCCCCATCAGACTAACTCCCCTTCTTTCTTATGATTCCCTGTACTCTGCCAAAGGTTTGGTCATGAGTCTTTGCTTTGAAAACACTGCTAGTTAGAGTCTTTCATATGCACTCAGTAGACTCCTGTCATACGTTCAATGCACATCCCATCTGTCTTTCTAAACGAGGATTGATCATCTTACCCCGTGTCTGCTCAATTGATTACCTTTTTTAGGTGTATAGATTTCATTATGTTTATCATATCTTCTAGGTCTATATAAGTGAGTATATCCCATGTTTGTCTTTCTCCTTCTGGGATATTTCACTCAGAATGATCTTTTCTAGATCCCACCATTTGCCTGCAAATTTCATGATTTCCTCCTTTTTGATTGCTGAGTAGTATTCCATTATGTAAAAATACCACAATTTCTGTACCCATTCCTCCATTGAGGGACATCTGGGTTGTTTCCAGGTTCTGGCTATTACAAATAAAGCTGCTATAAACATGGTTGAGCAAGTATCTCTTTTGTGTACTTGAACAAACTTTGGGTATATACCTAGCAGTGGTATAGCTGGGTCTTGAGGAAGCACTATTCCTAATTGTCTTAGAAAGCGCCAGATAGCTTTCCAGAGTGGTTGTACCAGTTTACATTCCCACCAGCAGTGGAGGAGGGTTCCCCTTTCTCCACAACCTCTCCAGCATGTGTTGTCACTTGAGTTTTTCATCTTGGCCATTCTGATGGGTGTAAGGTGATATCTCAGGGTCGTTTTGATTTGCATTTCCCTGATGGCTAATGAGGATGAGCATTTCTTTAAGTGTTTTTCTGCCATTCGATATTACTCTGTCGAGAATTCTCTGTTTAGCTCTGTTCTCCATTTTTTAATTGGATTACTTGGTTTGCTGCTTTTCAGCTTCTTTAGTTCTTTGTATATACTGGATATTAGTCCTCTGTCAGATAAAGGGTTAGTGAAGATTCTTTCCCAATCTGTAGGCAGTCGTTTTGTTTTGATGACGGTATCCTTTGCTTTACAGAAACTTTTCAGTTTCATGAGGTCCCATTTATTGATTGTTGCTCTAAGAGCCTGTGCTGTTGGTGTTCTGTGCAGAAAGTTGTCTCCTGTGTCAATGAGTTCTAGGCTCTTCCCCACTTTTTTTTTCCAATTGATTTAGGGTATCTGGTTTTATGTTGAGGTCCTTGATCCACTTTGACCTTAGTTTTGTGCAGGGTGATAAATATGGATCTATTTTCATTTTTCTGCGTGTAGACATCCAGTTGATCCAGCACCATTTGTTGAAGATGCTGTCATTTTTCCATTGAATGGATTTAGCTTCTTTGTCAAATATCGAGTATTCATAGGTGTGTGGATTTATTTCTGGGTCTTCTATGCAGTTCCATTGATCCACCTTTCTGTTTCTATGCCAATACCATGCAGTTTTTATTATTGTTGCCCTGTAGTACAGCTTGAGATCAGGAATGGAGATACCTCCAGATGATCTGTTGTTGTACATGATAGTTTTGGAGATACTGGGTTTTGTTTTTCTCCATATGAAGCTGAGAATCTTTTTTTCAAGGTCTGTAAAGAATTGAGTTGGTATTTTGATGAGAATTGCATTGAATCTGTAGATTGCTTTTGGCAGTATGGCCATTTTCACAATGTTAATCCTACCAATCCATGAGCAGATCTTTCCATCTTCTGATATCTTCTTCGATTTCTTTCTTCAGAGACTTGAAGTTTTTCTCAAACAGGTCTTTCACTTGCTTGGTTAGAGTCACACCAATGTACATTATGTTATTAGTGGCTATTGTGAAGGGTGTTGTTTCCCTAATTTCCTTCTCAGCCTTTTTGTCTTTGGTATATAGGAGGGCTTCTGATTTTTTTGAGTTGATTTTGTATCCTGCCACTTTGCTGAAGGTGTTTATCAGCTGAAGGAGTTCTCTGGTTGAATTTTTGGGGTCGCTCATCTATACTATCATATCATCTGCAAATAGTGACACTTTGACCTCTTCCTTTCCGATTTGTATCCCCTTGATCTCCTTTAGTTGTCTTATTGCTCTGGCTAGGACTTCAAGTACTATGTTGAAGAGATATGGGGACAATGGACAGCCTTGTCTTGTCCCTGATTTCAGTGGGATTGATTTTAAGTTTCTCTCCATTGAGTTTGATGTTAGCTATAGGCTTGCTGTATATTGCCTTTAATATCTTTAGGTATGTGCCTTGTATCCCTGTTCTCTCCAAGACTTTAAACATGAATGGGTGTTGGACTTTGTCAAATGCTTTTTCGGCATCTAAGGAGATGATCATGTGGTTTTTCTCCTTCAGTTTATTTATGTAGTGGATTACATTGATGTATTTCCATATGTTGAACCACCCTTGCATGCCTGGGTGAAGCCTACTTGGTCATGGTGGATGATATCTTTGATATGTTCTTGGATTTGGTTTGCAAGTATTTTATTGAGTATTTTTGCGTCAATGTTCATAAGAGAGATAGGCCTGAAGTTCTCTTTTTTGGTTGGGTCTTTGTGTGGTTTAGGTATTAAGGTGACTGTGGCTTCATAGAATGAGTTTGGTAGTGTTCCTTCTGTTTCTATTTTGTGGAATAGCTTGAGGAGAATTGGAGTTAGCTCTTCTCTGAAGGTCTTGTAGAATTCTGCGCTGAAGCCATCTGGTCCAGGGCTTTTTTTGGAGGGGAGACTGTTAATGACTGCTTCGATTTCCTTGGGAGATATAGGGCTATTCAGTCTTTCTACCTGATCTTGACTTAATTTTGGTAGATGGAATCTTTCAAGAAAATTATCCATTTCATTTAGATTTTCAAATTTTGTAGCATATAGGCTTTTGTAGTGTGACCTAATAATTGTTTGGATTTCCTCAGTGTCTGTAGTTATGTCCCCATTTTCATTTCTGATTTTGCTGATTTGGATAGTTTCTCTCTGCTTTTTAGTTAGTTTGGCTAAGGGTTTGTCTATCTTGTTGATTTTCTCAAAGAACCAGCTTTATATTTCATTGATTCTTTGAATATTTTTATTTGTTTCTAATTGATTGATTTCAGCCCTGAGTTTGATTATTTCCAGCCATCTGCTCCTCTTGGGTATATCTGCTTCTTTTTTTTTCTAGGGTTTTCAGTTGGGCCATTAAGTTGTTTGTATGTGATGTTACGAATTTCTTCTTGCAGGCACTTAGTGCTATAAATTTTCCTCTGAGCACTGCTTTCAATGTGTCCCATAAATTTGGGTATGTTGTGCCTTCCTTTTCATTGAATTCTAGGAAGTCTTTAATTTCTTTCTTTATTTCTTCCTTAACCCAGCTGTCATTGAGTAGTAAGTTGTTCAGTTTCCATGTGCGTGTCTGCTTTTTGTTGTTTCTGTTGTTGTTGATGTCTAGCTTTAGTCCATGGTGGTCAGATAGTATGCAAGGGATTATTTCAATCCTTTTGTATCTGTTGAGGCTTGCTTTGTGACCCACTATATGGTCTATTTTGGAAAGGGTTCCATGCGGTACTGAAAAGAAGGTGTACTCTTTTGAGTTTGGGTGAAATGACCTGTAGACGTCTATTAGGTCCATTTGATTTAGGGATTCTGTGAGTGCTTTTATTTCCCTATTTGGTGTCTGTCTGGTTGATCTGTCCCTTGGTGAGAGTGGAGTGTTGAAGTCTCCCACTATTAAGGTATTAGGATCAATGTATGATTTAAGCTTTAATAATGTTTCATTTACAAATGTTGGTGCTCTTGTATTTGGGGCATAGATATTCACAATTGTGATGTCCTCTTGGTGGGTTTTTCCTTTGATGAGAATATAGTGGCCTTCCTTATCTTTTTTGATTAACTTGGGTTGAAAGTCTATTTTATTAGATATTAGGATGGCTATTCCAGCTTGTTTTCTGGAACCATTTGCTTGAAAAAACAGTTTTCCAGCCCTTTACTCTGAGGTAGTGTTTATATTTGTTGCATAGGTGTGTTTCTTGGATGCAACAGAATGTTGGATCCTGTTTCCTTAACCATTCTGTTAGCCTGTGTCTTTTTATTGGTGAGTTGAGTCCATTGATATTGATAGATAATAGTGACCAATGCATGTTAGTTCCTTTTGTAATGGAGTCAGTGATCTAACCCTGTTTCATTGCTTGTTTTCTTTTCATTTTTGTTGGGATATTATCTGTATGCCCTGTTTTCTTGGTTGAATTTGTTTTCATTGGATTGGAGTTTTCCTTCTAGTATCTTCTGTAGGGATGGTTTGCTGTGTAGATATTGTGTAAATTTAGTTTTGTCATGGAATATTTTGTTTTCTCCATCTATGTTGATTGAAAGCTTTGCAGGGTAGAATAGTCTGGGTTGACATTTGTGATGTCTTAGAGTCTCCATGATACTTGCCCAGGCCCTTCTGGCTTTCATAGTTTCTGATGAGAAGTCCGGTGTGATTCTGATAGGTCTACCTTCATATGTTACTTGGCCTTTTTCCCTTGCTGCTTTTACTATCTTTTCTTTGTTCTGTAGATTTAGTGTTTTGACTTTGATGTGACATGATGTGTTTCTTTTCTGGTCTAGTCTATTTGGAGTTCTGTAGGCCTCTTGTATATTTATGGACATCTCTTTCTTTAAGTTAGGTATCCAGGCTCTCTGCTCTCTGGTTTGGCCCTGCTTCTTTGATGTGCTCCACTAGTTCTGTGCTGCTGTCACTGCCAGGTTCTGAGGTCTTGCTGCAGCTGGAGATTTCAGGGTGGTCACATCAGCAGGGATGGGGTAACCTGGCTCTCTGTTCTCTGGTTTGGCCCTGGTTAGTCTTAAACTGGAGGGCTATTGTGCCCCGCCAGCTCAGTGCTGCTCCGCCACCAAGTCCCGCTGTTACTGGAGACTGGGTCGCTAGTCCTGATGCTTTCTGGGAAGTCCTAGGGTCTCTTCACTGTGCTCTCCAAGCTTGGGAGGCCCAGCACCTGGTGTGTCCAGGTTGTATGATGTTTCTGCCTGGTTTTGGTGAGTATATAGCATATTCTCTGTCACTGTGGGATTGGGCGGGCCGTAACGGCAGTGATGGCGATCCTGCGGAGCTAGTATGGCGTCTAGATTTGCACCCTGGGAGGATGGTGCAGCAGCCACGCGAATCTGGGACTCCAGGACATGTACTGCTGGCTTTTGCCTGCTGCTAAAGGGCTTGGGGCTCTGCCTCAGTGGTTTTATACCCCAGGCAGTTAGGTCTGTGCTGAGAAAGATGAGTCTGCTGTGCTGCTGTGCCAAGGAGGAAGGAGGGCTGGGGGAAGGGAGTACTGCAAGATCAAAGGATCGTTTCTCTCCTTCCCCAAACAAGTCCCCGGGTGGCCCAAGACCAAAGTTTTCACCTCCTGCGATGTTCCCTGTTGTTTAGAAAGCCTCACCGTGGTTTTCCTGGGTTAGAGGTCCTTCCATTCAACAACTCAGAAGTTCAGGTATTCCACTGCTCAGAAACTGTGTGTGCTAGTCGCCATATTGGCTTGTGTTTACTTTCTTGTATATGTGTATACGCCACAGGTGTGCCTGGTGCCCAAAGATGCCAGAAAGGATCTTCTGACCTAAAGCTACACATGGTACCAAGGCCTCATTGTGGGCACTGAGAACTAATGCTAGTTTTTAATCAAAGGGGTCATTGTGCCTAGATGCCTGAGCATCTCCACATCCCTCAAACAGACACTTTAACACTGGGAGTACATACAAACAAACTTGTTACAATTTTCCAGTACGTATGAAACTGAATCATTACAAAATAGAATGACATGAAACTCTTACCAACACTCCCAGTGAACACCTTAGTGATTTCCATAACCCACTGCTTCCATGAACAGAAACATGATAAGCACCTATGCATTCAATAGTCATAGGACACAGACAAGTGACAATTTATCCACACAATGTGCCACAAGAAAACAATTGGTAGATGCAGTTTAAATTCTGAGAGTTTAGTAGCCATTCCGTGAGGTAACTCAGTTGTCAGGAGCTTATTCACAATAGCTTTACATGTCACAGGAAAAGTCAAGTCCTAAGACTTCTAGATTCCTGATTTTGATTTTAAAAGTCACTGAGAAAAATGGACTGACTATACTCTTCGCTCTGACTCTATGGTTTTAGATTTAGATGGAAAAACTATCAAATTTTGCTGACCATATATTTTGCCATTGAGGAGATTAATAAGGACTCACAACTCCTTCCCAATGTAAGCATGGGTTTCCATGTCTACAATGCCTTTAATTCTAACATAAGAACCTTGGAGGGCCCTCTGATGTTGTTGTCTGGAAAGAGTGATTATATCCCTAACTACAAATGCAAAATGCAACACAAAACTCTGGGAATCATTTCGGGAACAAGACCAGAATTTTCTGCTGCTATTGGAACACTTTTGAGCTCTACAAAGTCCCACAAGTAAGTTGGAAAAGTAGTTATATTCACAATCACATAGGAAATCTGACCAACAGGAAATATGCAAGTGCTTTATGTTTAGTGTAAGCTGATTTCAAAAACCGGTCAATGAATTACCTTGATAAAGCTATGATTAACAGTGAAAAGAATGTGGTGAAAAAATGAGCAATATGTTCTGAGAATTTCAAAGCAGTATTCATGATTCTATCTCCAAAGGCTGGCAGGGTGTACTGTGGATACTCAGGCTGTAATTGTTCACAAGTCAAACTCTAAAACACAGATATATAACTACCCAATCTAGCATATAAACATCTCATAATTCATAGAGTGGTCAATACATGACAGAAAAGAGAGAGTACAGAACATGTAACTTGGAACATGTAATTTGGAACAATCCTCAAGACCATCACCAGTGAAAATATTCTAAAGAATTTTCATGATCTCCTTCAGGATAGTAGATCTCAGAAGAAAAGTCTTAGAAAATAGTGACTTAGATATAGTCCCACTACTGAATATTGCCATCCTATACTGAAGCAAAGCATCCATCAGAAGGCATTAGTACAAACAGAGAAAGCATTGGGTGAATGTAAGGGCCAGGAATAATTAAGACAACAAAACTCACAATGTAACTCTGATTGTTATCACTCACTTAAACAAATCATATGTGAAGAATGAACCCATTTCCTCTCTCAGGTGATGACCCCAAATACCTAGAAGAGCAGAATCTCCACTCTTTTTCTTTGCTTCTTCAGGTCACATACGGACCTTTTGATACCAAGCTAAATGACAAAGTTACATTCCCATCTCTTTACCAGATGTCTCCCAAATACAGCAGTCTAGTCCATGGGGTGATCTCTTTATTGCTATACTTTGGCTGGAATTGGGTGGGGCTTTTTGTGGTTGATGAGCTGAAAGGAAAAGAGTTCCTCTCTCATTTGAAAGCAGAGATGGCATCAGAAGATATATGTGTGGCTTTTACACAAAAATTCCCAGCTTATTGGAAGGAAGGTTTAAAATATGTTGTTGGTTTAGTGGACTTGACCCAACATACACAAGTTAATGTACAGGTATTCTATGGTGATATAGATGACTTGATATTCTGCGTTGATAATAAATTCTTTATAGCTGGAGGGAAGGTGTGGATCATGGCTAAGCAACACTTAATATATTTAGATTCTATAGCAAATGAGAATTATTTGATAAACTTTTTCAGAGGAAGCATCTCCTTTTCAAAGAAGAGAACAATCCCTGGCTGCAAGCACTTTCTTGAGAATCTTACACCCTCCCTGTACCCAGGAGATTTTTACTTCTATAAATTCTGAATTGACAGGTTTTTTTGTTCACCTCCTGCTTTTCCATGTAAATATCTTAAACCCTGCCCAGCAAATATTTCCCTAAGGATTAAGCACAAAAAAATTGAGATGATGACCATTTCTGAGCCCAGCTATTCCATATGGAATGCAGTGTATGCACTGGCCCATGCCTTCCATAAAATGCTATTGAGCGAAACTGAAATGGGATCTAAGGAAGACAGAAACATGGACTGGCTGCTACCATGGCAGGTAAGCCTCATTCATATGCAAGGGAAGCTCACGATCTAACATTATTAGTAAGTAATTTACTGTTTTTAAGACAATAAAATTTTTTCATATTCTAATTAAAAGTATAAGTTAAAATGGAAAAGGGTTCTGTCACCGTGTATGTGTGTATGTCTGTAATTATCTTACATGATTTGGGGACTGAAAGCACTGATTTGAAGACAGTAAATTTGAATGTCGTTTAACAAATGTTTTCCTAGTGTGAGATGGAATTCTGTAATATGTACATATAATAATGTAAAAATAAAGCAAGGGCAATAATCAAAATGGATGTGCTTTCATTGGATATGTTGAGTGCCATTAGATATTAGAAAAAGTAACACACTGAAAGCTGCTATTTCACATAAAAAAGTTATTTATTTTCATAATATGAGACCATACGAAGAATCTTGTGTGGAAAACAAATCACCTGTACTAGAGTCATAAGTAACTGAAAAGTAATTGCAAATTATTTATCCTTAGTTGCATAAAATGAAGGTTAAACCAAACTGTGCTTCCATTCTTAAATGTTCATGCACAAACAGTGGTAATAAACCGAGGCTTTATCTCCAAGCATTAGTATACATATGATCCTTGATGATCACCTTCAAATAGTGTATCAAGAAGACCGTTGTACAAGTCAATTTCACTTTAAATTCTATCAAAGATAGATAAACAAAAATAAATTCTGAATGTATAGTGTACTATGCAATGTTGAGTATGATGGAAACCATAATATTTCACATAGACATTGACACGATTTGTTAACATACCAGAGATTTGATCTTAGGTCAGTTAGTACACTCCTTGTAGAGAGAGCATAGTACCTAAGCCACCGTTATTTATAACACAAGTTGGAATTAGTTAATGCAACACTGAATATCAGAAGTTGAAGTATATCAACCCATTTTATTTATGAGATATGTAATTAAATCATGGTCAAGGGATGACTCAGCAGTTATAAGCATGTGCTGTTCATACCGGACTTTCGTTGTTAGCAGTTATAAGCATGTGCTGTTCATACCCGACTTTGGTTGTTAGCACACATATGGTGGTTCAAAACTGTCTTTAACTTCAGATCCAAGGAATCTGACACACTCTTCTGCTCCCTGTGGCAGCAAGCATGCACTTTGTGTACATATATACAGAGTTGTAGGCAATAAACAAAAATAACACAAATCTGGGGGCCTGAGATAGCTCTGTTTAGACGTACTTCTTGCTCTTGAGAAGACCCACGCTCTCTTCCTGGTATCGAGATAAAAGCTTACAAATCTCTGTAACTCCAATTCTGGGGGACCCAGAACTTTCTGGCCTTAAGAGGCACCAGGCACATTTGTAGTGCATATTGTTCCACATAGTGTTCATATCAAAGCTGAAAGTCAACTGTTGTGACCAAAAGAGGAATGAAGGAAGGCATTGTGTCTCTTTTCCATTTCCTGAGCTATAACTGACATAATTTTTTTGTTATTTAATATACATTTTAGATGAATCTGGAGCTTTGTATAAACTCCTACTAATATTATCTCATGAAGGAAATCTGTGTACCTATTTAACTAATTGAAAAACACTCAAATTCATTGTGTGGCACAAAAAAATGGGCATATCTTAGTACATATGAACCCAATAAATTATGTTTACATTTTACTCAAAATTTTCTCTACAAAAGTTTGCATTTTCTAATTAGAAATATTTTGCTGGTGCTGGGGAAAGACACAGGGCATTGCTCCCCTAAGAGTATGCTCCATATTTTCCATATCTTAGACAACATTTCTACTTGTGTTTAGTTACTCTTGCCTTTCTTTCATGGGGAGAACTGTTCATTTTACTAAAACAAGGTGGGGGGCACCAAAACAAACTAAGCCTCTTAAAAAACAAAGCTGTGTTAGAGAAGGAGAGAATGGATTTCTCTTAAAGATCATCAACTAGTAATTTGTATGGGCCACTCACATCAAGTGATGTCTCTCTTCAGCTGCATCCATTTCTGAGGAAAATTCATGTGACAAATGCTGCTGGAGATGAAATAAGCTTTGATGAGAACAAGAAAATTATGGAAACATATGATATACAAAATTTTGTGGAACATACGAAGCATATTTCATTACTAGTTAAAGTGGGAGAGTTTGTCTTTAAGAGTCCACAAGATCATGGCTTTTTCATCAATGAAGTTCTCATTAAATGGCCAAGCAACTTCAATCAGGTCTGGAATTTTTAATAATTAATATGCAGAGAAATATTTATAAAGAGTTATTAAAATTGATGGTGTGATGTCTCTTTGAGATTTTAAAATAATTGTTTTTTTTAATTTTAGTTTATTTTCTTTATATCCTGAGATGGTCCCTCCTTCACCTCCAGCTTCCCCCACCCATTCTTTGCCCCTCTCCTTCTCCCTATATCTCCAGAAAAGGGGATCTCCACTCCCCCCATATCAACCATCTCTAGTATATCAAGTCATATCAGGACTGAGTACATCATCATTTACTGAGGCCAACTAAGGCAACCCTGCTAGGGGGAAGTGGTCCAAAAGCAAGCAATCAAGTCCAGGTGAGAAACAGGGCCCCCAACTACACTTTCTGGGTGAATACCAAACTACTCATTGTCCATATGTGTGCAGAAGGCTTAGGTCCACACCATGTATGCTCCTTAGTTGATGATTCAGTTTCTGTAAGCCTCCATGGATCTGAGTTAGTTGTCTCTGTTCGTCTTCTTGGAGGTTTCCTGGCCCTTCCAGGCGAAGCCTCCCAGACAACTGTCCTGTAAGGTTCTCTACTGTGTGGTGGGTCTCAGGTTGGGCCAATTACTGGTTGGACTTTGCTTCAATCTTTGTTCCCTCTTTATTCCTGCACTTCATGAAGGCAGGGTAATTTTTGGATCAAAGGTTTTGTTGATGGGTTGTTTTCCCCTCTCCTCACTATGCCTGGCTGGCTAGGAAGTGGTCACATCAGGCTTCACATCTCCCTCTGTTAGGGGTCTCAGCTAGAGCACACCCATATCCTCCCAGGAGCCTGCACTGTAACTGGCCTCCGTCTTAACAAAGAGATGACTCCCTTTGTGTTCCCTTCTTGTTCCCAGCCCTAGAACCTTCCACCACATTGTCCTTACACTTGATCCCCACCCATTTTTTTCTATCACACTTACATCTCTTGCCAGTTCCCCCTCTTCATCCATGTCTGCTGTCTAATCTATTTCCCCTTCTTAGTGACATTCCAGTGACATCCCTCCCTTGTACCCTCTTTCTTACTTAGCTTCTTTGCATCTGTGGATTGTGGTATGTTTTTCCGGTACTATAGGACTAATATCTGCTAATAAGCCAGTATATTCCATGTGTCTCTTTCTGCTCTGGGTTACCTCACTCTGGATTATTTTCTCTAGTTCCCACCATTTGCCTGCAAATTTCATGATTTCCTTGTTTTTAATAGCTGAGTAAAGTTCCATTGTGTAAATGTAGCTTTTTATTTTTTATTTATTTATTTATTTTTACCTATTCTTTGGTTGAGGGACATCTAAGTTGTTTCCAGTTTCTGGTTATTAAAAATATAGTCACTATGAATATAGCTGAGCAAATGCCCTTGTTGTATGGTAGAGCATCTTTTGGATATATGTCCAGGAATGATATATCAAGGTCTTGAGGTAGAACTATTCCTAGTTTTCTAAGAAAATGCCAGCTTGATTTCCAGAGAGGATGTACAAGTTTCCACTCCCATCAGCAAAGAAGGAGTCTTCCCCTTTCTCCACATCCTTGCTAGTATGTGTTGTCACATGAGTTTTTGATCTTAGCCATTCTGACTGGAGTAAAATGGAATCTTAAAGTCATTTTGATTTTCAATTCTCTGATGGGTAAAGGCATTGAGCATTTAAGTGCTTCTCTGCCATTTGTGATTCCTGCTGTGAATTCTCAGTTTATCTTTGTACCTCATGTTTCAATTGGATTATTCGATTTGCTGATGTTTGATTTCTTAAGTTCTTTATGTATTTTGTATATCAGCCCTCTCTGTGATGTAGGGTTGGTGAAGATCTTTTCCCAATCTGTAAGTTGCCATTTTGTTCTATAGACCGTGTTCTTTGATTTACAGAAGCTTTAGAGTTTCATGAGATCCCATTTATTAATTGTTGCTCTCAGAGCCTGTTCTATTGTCATTCTATTGTCTTCTATGCTAATGAGTTCCAGACTTTTCTTCCATTTTATCTTCTGATACATTTAGAGTCTCTGATTTTACCTCAAGGTCTGTGATCCACTTGGACTTGAGTATGTGCTGGATGGTACATACAGGTGTATTTGCATTTTTCTATATGCAGACATCTAGTTAGACCATCAGTTTGGTTCTACTAATCAACCAGTCTGCTTCTGTGCCAATACCATGCAGGTTTTATTTTTATTGCTATGTAATATAGCTTGAATCAGGGATGTTGATACTGCCAGAAGTTTTTATTGTACAGAATTGTTTTGGTTATCCTGGGTCTTTTATTTTTCCATATGAAGTTAATGGTTGAACTTTCCAGGTCTGTAAAGAACTGTGTTGGAATTTAATGGGAATTGCATTGAATCTGTGGATGGCTTTTGGCAGGATGGCCATTTGTAGTATGTTAATCCTAACAATCTATGATCATGAGAGTTCTTTCCATCTTCTAAAATCAATCTTCAGTTTCTTATTTCAAAGACTTGAAGTTCTTGTCATACAGGTCTTTCAATTGCTTTGATGGAGTTAAACCAAGATATTTTATAGTATTTGTGGCTATTATGAATTGTGTTTTTTTTTAACTAGTTTCTTTCTCAGCCTTATTGTTACTTCTGTACAGAAAGTCTACTGAATTTTTTTTAGTTAATTTTGTATCCAGACACTTCACTGAAATTGTTTAGCAGCTGTAGCATTTCACTGGTAGAATCTTGGGGGTCATTTATCATCTGCAAATAATGATACTTTCAGTTCTTCTCTTCCTGCCTTTATCCCTTTGATCTCCTTTGTTTTATCACTTTGGGTAGAATTTCAAGCACTGTATTGAGGAGTTATGGTGCAATTGGCAGCCTTGCCTTGTCCCTAATTTTAGCAGGAATGCTTGAAGTTTTTATCCATTTAACTTGATGTTGGCTATTGGCTTGCTGTATGTTGCCTTTATTGTGTTTAGTATGTGTCTTACCTCCCTGATTGTATGATGTCTCTCTGAAAATTTAAAATGATTCTTATATTCTATATTCTTATCTCTATTGTGATTGTGAGCTTGTGTGTGACTGAGCACATGTGCTTGTTAGGGCCACACTCAACACTGGTTATCTTCCTCAGTTGCTCTCCTTTATTTTTTAAACTGGTTATCTCTCTGAAACCTATGCTTATTGTTTTTGCCATATTCAGTGGAAAGCATTTCTTTGACTTTCTCTTGTCTTCATGACCACAAAATTTCTATTACAGTTATATTTTCTACACTCAACTTTTCTTTCTATCCCTTCAGCATCATCAGTTCAGGTATTCATGTTCATGTGACACGAATGTCAAACACTAAATCATCTCTTCAGTCCAATTTGATTATTTTCAGAAATAAACCAGTATTTCAGAATTATGTATATGTACACATATAAACATACATACATACAAACAAACTCATAATGTAAACTACTTCATGCAGATAGAATTAGATGAACCGATTTTCAATGTGTATTCATTCGTGCTGCAGTCAATGAATGAGTGTTCATGGTTTTATAGATGTGTAGGTGTATGGGTTTCTATGTGTACACACACATGCATAAAAATATATGTACATATTCACATATTTTTAATATAGCATGCATGATCATGCTCAAGCATTCTTTCATTAACACAATTCATACTCAAATATATCAATAATTTTACAAGTTTGTGAATTAGCATGAACAGGAAATAAACTATGGATTTTGATACAACACATTTCTGTAACAAATGTATATGAGCTACCAGATATGTGTACCAGGAAGTAAACTCATATTTCTCTGCAAAAAAAAAGCATGGGCTCTTAACTGCTGAGCCAGTTATCCAGAAGTATATTCCTGTTAATATATTAAAATTTATGAGATAGAAAATGAATCCAAATAAAGGCAAAAAAGAGGTCTAAGAATAGATAGAAATATTTGTTCCTGTTCTACACAATTTTTAACATATAACAAACTAAAGTTGTGCTAGTTTAGTAGTTAATGTGATTAACTATTGTGCAACTGGTGAAAATCCTATGTAACAATATCCCTAATGTTTAAAAAGAAGAAACTATTCCTAGCATTGGGAATTAAGGGTAAAAATCAGAGTAATAGATCATAATTTACCAATGGCCAAACCATCTTTCATGAAAAAACTAAACTTTCTTTTGCAGGTGAATCAGAGTGCATGGGTACTACTACATGACTGAAAATGTAAAGGTAGTACAAGTTTACATTCCCACCAGCAGTGGAGAAGGGTTCCCCTTTCTCCACAACCTCTCCAGCATGTGTTGTCACTTGAGTTTTTGATCTTGGCCATTCTCATGGGTGTAAGGTGAAATCTCAGGGTTGTTTTGATTTGCATTTCCCTAATGGCTAGTGAGGTTGAGCATTTCTTTAAGTGCTTCTCTGCCATTCGGTATTCCTCTACAGAGAATTCTCTGTTTAGCTCTGTTCCCCATTTTTTAAGTGGATTACTTGGTTTGCTGCTTTTCAGCTTCTTTAGTTCTTTATATATACTGGATATGAGTCCTCTGTCAGATAAAGGGTTGGTGAAGATTCTTTCCCAATCTGTAGGTGGTCGCTTTGTTTTGATGACGGTGTCCTAAACCCACTAAAACCTGTGCATCTAAAGAAACTAAGCAAGAGAGAGGACCCTAACTAAAATGTCCAATCCCCATCCGGAAAGGCAAAGAGGATGGACATCAGAAGAAGAAGAAAACAGGAAACAATCTAGGAACCTACCACAGAGGGCCTCTGAAAGCCTCTGCCCTTCAGACTATGAAAGCAGATGCTGAGCCTGATGGGCAACTGTCAGGAAGAGTGAATGGAATTCTAGGTAAGAACTGGGAAATAATAAGAGCTGGAGAGGACAGGGTCTCCACAAGGAGAGCAACAGAACAAGAAAATTTGAACACAGGGAACTTCCCAGAGACTCATACTCCAACCAAGGACTATTCATGGAGATAACCCAGAACCCCTGAACAGATGTAGCCCAGGGCAGTTCAGAGTCCAATTGGGTTACATAGTAAGGTGAAGAGGGACTGCCTCTGACATGAACTGACTGGCCTGCTCCTTAGTCACCTCCCCCTGGGGGGGAGCAGCCTTACCAGGCCATAGTAGAGGACAATGCAGCCACTTTTGATGTGAACTGATAGACTAAGATCAGAAAGGAGAGGAGAACCTCCCTATCAGTGGACTTGGGGAGTGGCATGCAAGCAAAGGGAGGAGGGAGGGTGGGATTGGGAGGGGAGGAGGGAGGGACTTATGGGGATGCAGAATGAATAAAGTGTAATTGATGAAAAAAAAAAAAAAAAGAATTACTCTAAAATTTACAATAAGAGGAGAAACTTGAGAAGCATATAGAGCTTTCTTAAACTCTTATGAGACCCAAATAAACCATAGTATTTGAAAACTGATTTCTCATCATTTAAGCAAAAGTAAAATCCTAAATCAGACTGACAAATTTTGAAATTCAGTGTACATTTTTCAACTTTGTCTTTACTAAATAAGAATCTCAATTACTGACAAATTAATTGAAATATCTGAAAAACATTCAAACAGTTCTAAGAAAAAAACAATTATGAACTGCTTTGTGAACACCTCTTATGCTGTGACAATTAACTTTAAAAAAAATAGTCACAGATCTGCCAATAATACAATGCAACCTACAGAAGTGCTCTTAAAGCAATAAGAAATCAAATAAAAGTAAAATCAGTAATATTTACATTGACAACTACTGATTATATACACTAGTGTTCTCATTCACAAAAGTCTAAACTTTCAAAAATTAAACTTAAATCACAAACATTTAAAACCCCATAGTCAATAACAATTTACCTGTTCATAGGACCCGACCTTGAGTACTGACTCTGGTGCAATTTTAAAAACATTTACACCATTTCCTCGCCAAAGAGAAAAAGTTCCTCCTTCTTTTAACAACTGCTTGAACTCATTAACCAATCTCATTTTAGTCACTTTTGAACCATGAACCTAGAAATAAACAGCAAATTTGTTTATCAATTTATTTTGGTGGTACTATAAAAATTATTTCATTGTTGGTGAAATAATTATATCTATATATTTCATAACTGTCAACAGCAGTTTAATTTTCCTTCAGTCATATAAAATCAATGTTGGTATTTTTCTTGTCCCCAATTACACATAAAAATTATAGTCGTCTTCCCTCTACCCATTGTTTTGTGTCCCGTGTTTCAAATAAAGTGAAATCATAGAAATAAAAAAAAAAAAAAAAAAAAAAAATAAAGGTAGAAATAGATGAGGAAAGAGGGACTGGGTTTCTGTCTGAAAATCAAACTGTTCCTGAATTCATGTGAAATTCATGTTCTGGCTTGCTGCCTCACAGGAGAGAATATATGGACGTGTACAGTTATCCAGAAGTATATTCCTGTTAATATATTAAAATTTATGAGATAGAAAATGAATCCAAATAAAGGCAAAAAGAGGTCAAGAATAGATAGAAATATTTGTTCCTGTTCTACACAATTTTTAACATATAACAAACTAAAGTTGTGCTAGTTTAGTAGTTAATGTGATTAACTATTGTGCAACTGGTGAAAATCCTATGTAACAATATCCCTAATGTTTAAAAAGAAGAAACTATTCCTAGCATTGGGAATTAAGGGTAAAAATCAGAGTAATAGATCATAATTTACCAATGGCCAAACCATCTTTCATGAAAAACTAAACTTTCTTTTGCAGGTGAATCAGAGTGCATGGGTACTACTACATGACTGAAAATGTAAAGGTAGTACAAGTTTACATTCCCACCAGCAGTGGAGAAGGGTTCCCTTTCTCCACAACCTCTCCAGCATGTGTTGTCACTTGAGTTTTTGATCTTGGCCATTCTCATGGGTGTAAGGTGAAATCTCAGGGTTGTTTTGATTTGCATTTCCTAATGGCTAGTGAGGTTGAGCATTTCTTTAAGTGCTTCTCTGCCATTCGGTATTCCTCTACAGAGAATTCTCTGTTTAGCTCTGTTCCCCATTTTTAAGTGGATTACTTGGTTTGCTGCTTTTCAGCTTCTTTAGTTCTTTATATATACTGGATATGAGTCCTCTGTCAGATAAAGGGTTGGTGAAGATTCTTTCCCAATCTGTAGGTGGTCGCTTTGTTTTGATGACGGTGTCCTAAACCCACTAAAACCTGTGCATCTAAAGAAACTAAGCAAGAGAGAGGACCCTAACTAAAATGTCCAATCCCCATCCGAAAGGCAAAGAGGATGGACATCAGAAGAAGAAGAAAACAGGAAACAATCTAGAACCTACCACAGAGGGCCTCTGAAAGCCTCTGCCCTTCAGACTATGAAAGCAGATGCTGAGCCTGATGGGCAACTGTCAGGAAGAGTGAATGGAATTCTAGGTAAGAACTGGGAAATAATAAGAGCTGGAGAGGACAGGGTCTCCACAAGGAGAGCAACAGAACAAGAAAATTTGAACACAGGAACTTCCCAGAGACTCATACTCCAACCAAGGACTATTCATGGAGATAACCCAGAACCCTGAACAGATGTAGCCCAGGGCAGTTCAGAGTCCAATTGGGTTACATAGTAAGGTGAAGAGGGACTGCCTCTGACATGAACTGACTGGCCTGCTCCTTAGTCACCTCCCCTGGGGGAGCAGCCTTACCAGGCCATAGTAGAGGACAATGCAGCCACTTTTGATGTGAACTGATAGACTAAGATCAGAAAGGAGAGGAGAACCTCCCTATCAGTGGACTTGGGGAGTGGCATGCAAGCAAAGGGAGGAGGGAGGGTGGGATTGGGAGGGGAGGAGGGAGGGACTTATGGGGATGCAGAATGAATAAAGTGTAATTGATGAAAAAAAAAAAAAAAGAATTACTCTAAAATTTACAATAAGAGGAGAAACTTGAGAAGCATATAGAGCTTTCTTAAACTCTTATGAGACCCAAATAAACCATAGTATTTGAAAACTGATTTCTCATCATTTAAGCAAAAGTAAAATCCTAAATCAGACTGACAAATTTTGAAATTCAGTGTACATTTTTCAACTTTGTCTTTACTAAATAAGAATCTCAATTACTGACAAATTAATTGAAATATCTGAAAAACATTCAAACAGTTCTAAGAAAAAACAATTATGAACTGCTTTGTGAACACCTCTTATGCTGTGACAATTAACTTTAAAAAAAATAGTCACAGATCTGCCAATAATACAATGCAACCTACAGAAGTGCTCTTAAAGCAATAAGAAATCAAATAAAAGTAAAATCAGTAATATTTACATTGACAACTACTGATTATATACACTAGTGTTCTCATTCACAAAAGTCTAAACTTTCAAAAATTAAACTTAAATCACAAACATTTAAAACCCCATAGTCAATAACAATTTACCTGTTCATAGGACCCGACCTTGAGTACTGACTCTGGTGCAATTTTAAAAACATTTACACCATTTCCTCGCCAAAGAGAAAAAGTTCCTCATTTAACAAAGGTAGAAATAGATGAGGAAAGAGGGACTGGGTTTCTGTCTGAAAAAATCAAACTGTTCCTGAATTCATGTGAAAAATCATTGTTCTGGCTTGCTGCCTCACAGGAGAGAAAATATATGGACGTTGTACAGATTTCACAAAGGCTAGGAAGAAGTGAGTCACACATTAGCCACCATAAAAGGATTTGAACATTTAGCATTGGGAAGTGTGCTAACTTCAAATCTCCATTCTACACTCCCATATTAAACCCTCTGAGTTCCTCATAAACACAAAGAATTTCCATATGATATGTGCATTTAAGCTATTTAGCCTAAATTATTTTAAAATAATGTGCAATATTATGATCAGTTTTTTTCTGTGTTTTCATCAGACTCCTCAATCTGTATGTACACAGAGCTGTGGTCCAGGATTCTGGAAAGTTCCACAAGAAGAAAGACCTATCTGCTGTTTTTCTTGTGTATTTTGTCCAGAGCAGCACATTTCCAACCAGACAGGTATAAAAATAATATCTTTCCTCAAACTGCTTGGGAATGTAGAATGGGAAAGCTAAGAAGTGACCATGGTATCATAATGTAGTTCTCTTCTCTATGTCTCTTTCACTCATCCCTGAATCCATAAGTAACCACTACTGATTCCACGCAATGCACATATTGTGTGAGGTTTGAGTGGCAGTTCTCTTGCTGTTGTGCCAAAATTAACCTACCTAAAAATCCTTTCTTTTGGTTCATGGAATGGCCATCTCAACTTTTACTGTGATCCATGCTATAGGCTACCTATTGAATGTGAGATATCCAGTTGTCCAAGATCGAATTATATTTCTGTAATAAACAAATGTAATGATCGGTGCCCGAAAGTAACTCCAGGAAAAGTAGATGTGTAATTGTTTCCTCAATACACAAGAAATGGAATTGCATTTAAAACACTTAAAGTTGACATTTCAAGTAACAACAATAGCAGAAAAAGCCAGTCTTCGTAAATGAAAGTATGGCTGCCTGTTTAAGGTTATGGTCAACCATGTGATAACATATACATGTAACATCACATGGAATGAGCAAGTAGTATTTATGAATAAAAAGACAAAGACACAAATACAACATTTAATGAGAAAGAGTCCATGAATTTGAGAGACACTAAATATAAGGTGGGTCCAGGAGAAGGTCTGGAAAGAAGAACAAAGAGGTATAGTGAGGCAAATATGTTATTTTAAAAATGAAAAATTTTATTAAAAAATAAAAAGTCAGAAGGAAGAAGCATTATTATAATGATGAGAATCTATTATTATTTATTAAACTGAAAAAGGCCAACCCTTAGGCAATTTTATAAGGCTTGTCTATGCTGTTGATTTTCTCAAAGAAATCAAAAAATGGTTTTGTTGGCTCTTTGAATCATTTTGGTTTTAGTATATTGATTTTAGCACTGAGTTTGATTATTTCCAGTCATCTACTCTTCTTCAGTGTGTCTATATCTTTTTTGATGTTTTGTTTCTAGGTCTTTCAGGTGTGTCCTTAGATTGCTTATATGAGATGTCTCGAATTTCCTTAAGAAAGCACCGAGTGCTATCAACTTTCTTGTAAGCACTGCTTTCATTGTGTCCCATAAGTTTGGGCATGTTGTGTCTTCATTTTCATTGAATTGTAGAAAACCTTTGATTACTTTATTTCTTTGATTGCCCTGACCCTCGGGGCTTCAATGGGGTTCCTAAGGTGGATAGATTGGAAGGAATGGGGGAAAAAGGAACAAGAGAAGCAAGAAATGAAAGCCAAGTCTGTTCATCTGATCAAGGCTTCCGTTTATTAAAAAATTTTACCCAACTTATATAGGGAGAAGGCAGGAAAGGGGGAAAGTTAATCTACTGCTGCAGGAAATAGGAAGAGTGCTTTCATGGGTTAAATATTGTACCTGCAAGATACCATAAGAATGTTCTCTTAAGATATCTTACGGAGGCTCTAACAAAGGATGTCCTCACAAGGCACTTCTCTATTTATACAAGTTACACAGTACAAAGACAGACTAATGATTACACAAGTGATTCAGAGTGGGTGTATGATTTTTTTCAATTACATATCCGGGGTTACAAGTTCAGTTACAATTTAAAAAATACAAAAGGAACAGATATTATTATTGTTAGCTCAATAACTCTACTTTAAGGAATCCAAAGGATGTCTCCTTAAAAGAAAACACATTTACTATATTACAGCCTGCTTTTAGGCTGGCAGTGTTTGCAGAATGATTGCAGTCTGATTGCAGTCCAAAGATACGGAAAATACATGAACTTGTCTTTTATGAATAGAAAATAATAATAAATAACTCCTTTTACTAAATGTATCATCATCTATGCTATAAATTAGATTTAGTCTATTTTAGTCAATTCTTATTTATTAAATTTTATTTCATCAGGAATGTATGCTCCATTGCCTCATATCTTTAAACAACATTTACAGGGATTTCTCAGCCTATAATAAAAGAAATATAAATTTTAACCCAAATCTCTTGGCTTCTCAGGGTTTGCATATTGTCTTTGTTTACCCTGCACCAATATACTGTTTAGGGGCATATAGCCCAAGAAAACTCCTGAAATGATGGCCTCATCTCTCTATCTGTTTGTCTGTGCTTAATGATCTCCAGGGCCTATAGAAGATTTCCAAACAGTGGACAGATATAGTTAAGTTTATGATTTTCATAAAAAAAAGACTCAAACATAACTTTTCTGTAGGAAAAACAAACAAACAAACACACAGAAATTGAATCATATTGCAGAAAGTCCCCTGTAGTACAACACATGGAAAAAGAGTTAGATATAGAATAACAGTGATCCTAACAATCTGGGATTGGGTCAAGCACCTGTGCTGGCTTCATGACTCTCAACAATTTCAGTGAATATGGCTGTGTCATTCTCCCTTTTTGATTTAATATTTATAGATTTATGGCACTATTATGTGACATGTAGGTCATTTTTCAGTCTTCATAATATTACTGAAAGAACAAGAGTGAAAATTAGAACAATTCCCAGGATTATTTTGGAATTAATAATGAAATATTAAGAGTCCGGTCCTGAGTCAAAGGATGTCAAAGACTATAGAAATTTATTTGCAACTTCCACATCTGAGATAGGTACTAGTTGATCTGAGCAGATAGCTGCTGTTTGTTGATGCAAGTGTTGTATATTTACTGCCAAATCAGAATTGCTCCATAGTCTATGGAGGTCAGATATAACTTATTCCCATGTTACCTTAGAAAAATTATATAGAAGTGGGGTAACAAATATCCATTAAAACTGTGAGTAACAAGAAAATTGAGAAGAACCCACAATGTGGAATTAATGAAGTATATTTTTATACATGGAAGTGATCAAAAAAACTTTTGTATTGTATACATACTTAGAAACTCACAGTATATAAAAAAGCATTTGAAGGATTGCTTGACAGTGTTACTGTGTCTGAATATGAGTAATATATATTTCACTGCCCTAGAGAAATTGATAAATTCTTCAGCAGAAAGTTTACTGTTAATTAAAGAAGATAAAGAGTAAAAATGGGAATTATAAAGAGTTCCTTCCTTGGCAGTATCAGGAAGGAGAATATGCCAGGCTACACTTATCAATGGAAAGCACTCTCATGAATTAAATGTGCAATGACTAAATAATTGTAAAAGCTGAAATGTTGATTCACTTCCTCCCCTCAGATCAGCAGGTCTGCATCCCTTGCCCAAGTCAAGAGTACCCAAACCCTAAGAGAAACTATTGCCTGCCCAAGACAGTGACTTTCTTGTCCTTTGAAGATCCTCTGGGCATGGCTCTAGCCTGCACAGCTCTATGCTTCTCTGTCAGCACGACTGCAGTTTTGGGGATCTTTCTTAAACACCGAGAATCAGCCATTGTTAAGGCCAATAACCGGACTCTCAGCTACATCCTGCTCATCTCCATCCTCCTCTGTTTCCTCTGCTCTTTTTTCTTCATTGGCCGTCCAAACACAACCTCCTGCATACTGCAACAAATAACATTTGCACTTGTATTTACCTTGGCTATTTCCACTGTTTTGGCAAAAACTATAACTGTAATTCTGGCCTTTAGAGTCTTGAAACCAGGGAGAACAATGAGAAGATTCTTTGTCTCAGGTGTCTATAATGCTGTCATTCCCATCTGTGTCCTGACCCAACTTATTCTCTGTGGAGTCTGGCTGGGAACCTCACCTCCCTATATTGACACTGATGCACACTCTGAAAATTCTCAAGTCATCATTTTATGCAACAAGGGCTCAGTAACTGTTTTCTACTGTGTGCTGGCCTACTTAGGGTCCCTGGCCCTAGGCAGTTTCACTGTGGCTTTTCTGGTGAGGAACCTGCCTGACACATTCAATGAGGCCAAGTTCCTGACATTCAGCATGCTGGTGTTCTGCAGTGTCTGGGTCACCTTCATCCCTGTCTACCAGAGCACCAAGGGCAAAGCCATGGTGGCTGTGGAAGTCTTCTCCATTTTGGCCTCCAGTGCAGGACTTCTGGGATGCATCTTTTTCCCTAAGTGCTACATTATTCTCTTAAGACCTGATAAGAACTCTTTGAGATGTATTAAAAACAAAAAATAGCAAATAAAAATTGATCCTTTTGATGTATTAGTTTTCTGATAAACCCCATTAGTATACTAAAATTAAATTATTTACATACTTTTAAGTAACCTTTTTCTGAAATGTATATTTAAACAAAAATAAGAGCTCCTCACTTTGTCTCACAATCACAGACATTCTATTTCAGAATAGAAGCTGCTGCTGAAATAATTTTAGTAAGATATTCACGTTACTTATTAATTTGCGGACAATATTCAAAATGTAATTACATGATAGTAATTGAGATAAATAGTACATGAACAAATACTTGTTTTCTTTGTTATTTTAGGGAGTGTTTAGCCCTGTTATATACAGGGCTTTGGGTGATATCTGAGATTCTTCTATAGACCAAGCATGAAAATCAATTTCTGGAAAAGCATTGGTGGTGTGTCTTTTAAACAGCTGAGCGATTCCAGAAATCAGAGTAGAGAATTTTCTAAACAGAAATTATAAATTTGCTGCCTGACTCTGCTCTCTTTTCCTTGACATACTTAAAAATGACTCGACAACCCACTCTACAAATACTTGCTCAGTCACCTTCATTGCTATTCTGTTCACAATATGTAGGAAATGGGAAGTCATAAATATGTTTAACATGATAAATATCATACATATAAATAGATGTAAGTAAAAAAAAACATAATTTAGGTAACCCATATCCATAAGACAAATATCTTTCATTCTCTACTTTGGGGCATCTAGCTCCAAATGTTGGTTTGTGGGTATTCATCATGGAATAACTGTAGAACCAAGAAGGCATGGTGGGTAACCAATACAATGGCATGAACAATTGATCTGATTGGGATAAACCAGGGGAGGTACTCTAATTATGAAGGAGGATAAATATAAAAGAAGGAAGTGAATGAAATAACAGTAAATTTTTGAAGAGTTTTAAGCAATCATACTGTGAATTATCTACATAAAATCCCTATAATACATGTAAGTCCATTCTTGAATATAAACATATTGCAATCTAGATATTTGTAATAATGAACACAGATAAGTATAGTTCACCACTGACCAAATTTTATGCTACTGCTATATCTAACCTGAAAACTACAGTCCATTTCCAGCCTGAAAAGATGTTCTTTGTTCAGTCTGAAATACCTGAAAATAACAGGATACAGGAGGAACTAGGAAAATGAAGAGGTGCCATGCTAACTCCTGAAAGTTGAATTTCCACCAAGTATCAGATTCTTGGAGCAGAACTTTATAGTTATTCTCAAGTGCCTGCTTTTTCAACAATACATAAGACATTGAAGACATGGCATGCATGCTTGTGCGTGCTCGTGTTCCCCTTAACATTCACCATAGTCCACCTAAAGAGGAAAGTACACACCAACCCTTCACTTTCCAATGGTAACCTGCCTACAAGATTTGCTGGTGCGCTTGTGGCACAAATTTCATGGAAGTGACCAATTAATATTTGGTTGAGTTTCAGGAGGCCCACTCCATGAAAAGGAACTTTGATCCACATGGCTTGGGTGGCCAGGAGCCTGAGTCTACACAGGCCAGGGACAGCAGAGAAATGTAAATGCTATAGTTGTGCTAAAGGAGCACAGCTGTATTCACAGATCGGTGCCTTGTTCAGCCATCATAGAATACTTCTTCCTGTAGCAGATAGGAACAAATACTGAGACCCACATCCAGTTGATTCTCAGACAGTGAGAGGCCTTGGACCATTCCACTCTAAATGAGATGTCTCCAGCAATTCCCTCACCTAAGGGCTCAAGGAACTCTCTGCAGAGTGTAAGCACCAAAGAGGATGAAGGACAGGAGGGTAACAAGGCCTTGTAAACACAGCAGGACCAACACACATATGAATGCACCCTGACCCACAAGCTAGCTTTTCTATCACATTCCCCTGGTGTGGCTACCTTGCCATGCCACAGGGGAAGAGGATGCACAGAGTCCTGATGCGACTTGATATGGTGGTGTGGGTGGGTGGACACAGGGGAGGGGTGATCCCCTTCTCTGAGGAGCCAAGTGAGGGGTGATAGGGGAAACAGGGAGTGTAGAACCAGGAGGAGAAGAGGGAGGGGTCTATGACAGGGATGTACAATGAATCAGTAAAAATTAAAAAATAATAATAATAAATGATGGGGCTGGAGAGACATCACATAGCTTAAGAGTGCAGGCTTCTCTTCCAAAGGTCCTGAGTTTGATTTCCAGCACCCATGTGATGGCTCACAAACATCTATAGTGAGACCTGGCGCCATTTCTGGTATGCAGGAAGAATACTCTACAAATAATAAATTTTCAAAAAAAAAAAATAACACACCATGGATCATCAATAAAGTTCCCCTCCCTCCAAAAAAAACACTCACTACCTCTTTAAATTATACTAATAATAAATTTTAAAATTAGTTTTCTCCAAGGGGCCACAAACCAGACTAACCAGTTAGCCCCCTGAGCAGCAACAGATGGCAACAGAAAAATTCAAGGGCATATTTGTGGGTTGTCAAGGCTACATGGCAGAGTGACACATTTTAATATTTTATTAAATGTGAGAGATATGTTATGCATATAAAGTTTGGAAATGTAAAAATGTGATAATCCCCCCCATGCAAACAGATAAATGTACCATCTGCTTCATTGTTCTCACTTTAGCAGCCCAAGCCTGGAACCCCAGCATTCAGAAGGCTGAGACAGGAGGATCACAAGTTCAAGGCTGGCTTAAAAGCTGCTGTTTACTCATCCATCCAGTTTGATCAGCTAAGGCAGCATACAGCTTCCTAGTGGTCATAGGTAAGAAATAGTTATCATCCTGAAAACACAATGATAAATTTAATTCACCACATGGTGACGTGAGCTCTTGAGATTAACTCAGCAGTATTTGTTCAAACTTATGTGTGACCATAGTAAAGAATCATTAAGACATTTCTTACTTTCTTACACATTCATTTATGTTTTAGAAAATTTATGGAACATGAGCTAAAACAAAGTGGGACCAGGGTTGGGCTCAGATGACAAGAACATTGGTTGTTCTTCCAAAGGTCCTGAGTTCAATTCCCAGCAACCACATGGTGGCTCACAACCATCTATAGTGAGATCTGGTGCCCTCTGGTGGCTTGCAGGTGTACATGTAGGCTGAACACTGTATAATGAATGAATGAATAAATAAATAAATGAGTGAATAAATAAATAAATAAATAAATGAATGAATCAGAAGGAAGGAAGGAAGGAAGAATGAATGAAATAATGATGGGACCACCAACAAATTAATTCCATAAATTCCTTCTTAAAAATGTGTCTGGTAATGTGATCCTCCTGCCTCTGCCTCCTGACTGCTTACCCTACAGGTATGTTCGCTCATACACCTAGCCTAGAAATTTCAGTTCAGATAACATAGTCTGAAGAAGAAGCCCGTTTTTTTTGTCAAATATCACCAAATAATATTGAAATATTGATGAGAAACAGCAATTGAAGCAGTTGAGGCAGGAACAAGCAGAATGCTGGAACATGCAAGATGCTGGAATAGATATGTTAAGGTCTCAGCATGCTGGAAAGAGGATTCTGTCAGGTTTGATCCAGCATCTCCAGTGTCCAGTCCTTTTGTTCTGCACACATATAATTTCTCACAAACATCATACAGTTCTAAAATTATGAATGTATGAAATGTGCAGGATGAAACTAAACTGTAAGCCAATTTTATCTACGCCAATTTAAATAATGGCATAATGAAAATTTTAAAGATATTATAGCCAAAGATTTATTGGCCATGTATGGTTGATGTTTTGACTGGAGACATTATTTTTTATATCTCAGTCAGGTTGAGAGTTGTTTCCATGTAAAGGGATCAGCAATATAAGTTACCATTATTACTGAACATACAATCATTATCACGTTGAAATAAAAACAAGGTTGGATAAATCAAAGTATCTTTTTTGGAGTCTTGGGTAAGTGTTGCATTAGGCCAAGCTGCTACCTATCTCCTGAGAGGTCTCCCATTAGAGAGACAAGCTGGTTGCCTTGAGCAACAGAAAAGGCATGTTTTAGGTAAACTTTATATAAACTCCTTTTTAATTTAGAATTTAAGCATACCCTAGGTATCCTGTACCTGTTTAAAATTTTAGGCCTAGGTTTTTATATATGCTGTAGCTATTTGTCCTATCCCCCTTTTTATATAGAATGGGGAGTTATGCCTTTATAGCCAAACTTTATTTAAACTCCCTCTTACCTTTAGCATTTAAGCATACCACAGGCATCTTGTACCTCAGTTTTACATTGGTTGTGACTATTTTTTGGCTTGCCCCCTTTTTTTACACAGGATGGGCCTTTGTAGCCAGACTTTATATAAACTCCCTTTCTCCTTTAGCATTTAAGGATATGCTAGGCATCTTGTACCTGGATTTTTACATTTGTTTGGGCTACCTTTGGCCTGCCCCCTTTTTGATATGGAAGGAAGGAAGGAGGGAGGAAGGAAGGATGGAGGGAAGGAAGGAAGGAAGGAAGGGAAGGGAAGGGAGGGAGGGAGGAGGAGGGAAGAGAGGGAGAGAAGGAAGGAGGAAGAGAAAGGGATGGGGGAAAGGGAGGAGGAAGAAGGAGGAGGAAAGGAAGGAAGGAAGGAAGGAAGGAAGGAAGGAAGGGAAGGAAGGAGAGAAAGAGAGAAAGAAAGAATTCCAGGCTGCCCCAATTGCTTGTGAATTATTTTGAGACAGGGTCTCTCTTTGTGGCTCCGGCCAAGTCCCGGACTTGCTCTGTGGACCAGGCTGGCCTCGAACTCACGCCTCCCTGAGCTAGAACGCTGCAGAAACCTACTCACCACCCTACCCTCCTCTCCCCTCTCCTCCCTTCCCCAGCCGGCAGCCCCCACCGGGTTTGGACTCACTTGGCAGTGTAGACGCGTTAGAAGGCCAGAGTCCCAGTCCTCTGGAAGCTCCTGCTGTTGTGGGTCTTGCTCTTGTGTTCCACCTTGTGGGAGAAGAACGCTGTGGGGGGTAGGTGAGGAGAAGGTCACAGTTAGACACACTCTAGGAGTGGAAGAGAGGACGGGATATCAGACCTTTCAACTGTCTCCCCAAGACTTTAAGATGCTTCCTGGATTCTGGAGGCCGAGGAGGAAGAGGAGAAAGAGAAGGAGGAGAAGGAGGAGGAGGAGGAGGAGGAGGAGGAGGAGGAGGAGGAGGAGGAAAAAAGAGGAGAGGAGGAGAGAAGGAGGAGAAGGAGGAGAGAGGAGGAGAAGAAGGAGGAGGAGGAGAAGGAGGAGGAGGAGAAGGAGAAGGAGGAGGAGGAGGGAGGAGGAGGAAGAAGAAGAGGAAGAGAAGGAGGAGGAGAGGAGGAGAAGGAGGAGAAGGAGGAGGAGAATGAATTAATGAATGAATGAGTGAATGAATGAATGAGTGCACAGAGGACTGAAGGATTTGCACAGAGGGTCAAGTCCATTGCCTGTGCAGAGGGAGCCCAGAGGGAAGGAGCTGATAACACATCATTATAACGTACTAATAACATGTTTGCCATCCTCCTGGTGGCTTCACGTGACCCAGGTCGCAGGACAAGGACCCCCGTGTGACCCCTCAGGCAGGTTACCCAGAGGGAGAGCACTTACCATCAGACCAACCTCCAGGAGGTGACATCTGAGGAGCTGGGAGGGACTGGCCTGGAAGAGCATCCTTTGAGCTCCACAGCTCATTCCAGCACAATGTATTTAAATACATTCAAATTTATTTAAATATCCGTGTATTAAAATATAGTCAAGCGCATTCAAATATATTTAAATGAGCTAGAATACTCAGGGTTCACAGACGAGGAGAGACACAGAGACAGAGACAGAGAGAAAAAAGAGACAGACACAGAGAGACAGAGACTCAGAGACACAGAGACAGAGACACAGAGAGAGAGACAGAGACACAGAGATACAGAGATAGAGATACAGAGAGACAGATAGAGGGACAGAGAGAGACAGAGAAGACAGAGAGACAGAGAGAGAGAGACAGAGACAGACAGAGAGAGAGAGACAGAACACAGAGACAGAGAGATAGAGACAGAGACACACAGAGACAGAGACACAGAGAAGAGAGAGAGGCAGAGACAGGGACAGAGACAGACAGAGAAACAGAGACACACACAGAGACAGAGATGGAGACAGACAGAGAGACAGAGACACAGAGACAGAGACAGAGAGAGACAGAGACAGTGATGCAGAGACAGAGAGACACACAGAGAGAGAACAGAAAGACAGAGAGACATAGAGAGACATAGACAGAGAGAGAGAGAGAGATAGACAGAGACAGAGAGACAGAGACAAACAGAGAGAGACAGATAGAGGCAGAGAGAGACAGAGACAGAGAGAGTCAGAGACAGAGACACAGACCAACAGAGACACAGAGAAACAGAGACAGAGAGAGACAGAGACAGAGACAGACACAGAAACAGAGACAGACACAAAGACAGAGAGACACAGAGAGGCAGAGAGACAGAGAGACAGAGACAGAGAGATACCAGAGCGGTGTGCAGAGGGAACAGGACCCCTGTGTCCACTCCACATCCAGGGATGGAGGGCAATGGCGATTGCGACAGTGACAGTGATGGTGGCAGAAGGCGGCTCCGAGGAAAGCTGGGAAAGGGCCCCTCGCACTTCTCACACACGCAAGAAAGTGACAATAATAAAATAATAATAGCAAACAGACAAAATTACCAATAAACGATAAAAATCTGGTAATAATAATCAGATAATGATAATAAACAGATAACAAAAAACTGATAATAACCAGATGATAATAATCAGATGGTAATAAACAGGTAATAATAAACAGATAATAAGGATCAGATGATAATAATAATAATAAGATGATAATAATATCAGATAATAATAAAAATAATAATAAACACATAATAATAATCAGATAATAATAATGAACAGATAATAATGATCAGATAATAATAATCACATAAAAATAATCAGATAATAATAACCAGATAATACTAGCCAGATAATAATAATCACATAATAATAAACAGATAATAATAATAAACAGATATTGATAATAATATCAGATAATAATAAAAAGAGATAATAATCAGATAATAATCATAGTCAGATAATAACCATATCATAATATACAAATAATAATAAACAGATAATCATAATGGTAATCAGTTGATAATATCAAATAATAATGATTAGATTATAATAATGAAGAGATAATAATAATATCAGATAATAATGTTCAGATGATAATATAATAATAATCAGATGACCAAACCCCAGCCGGTGACAGAATTGAGCTGCCCTGTGAGGTTTGGGACTCGAACTCAAACCGGGAGGGAGGCGGGAGCTGATGCAGAGGCAGTGGACCAGCCGCCCAGGGCTGGCTCCGTCCACAGGGGGCGTGGTCTCACCACAAGCCCAGAAGATGGCTCCTCCCACAGGGGGCCTGGTCTCCTCACCAGCCCAGGAGATGGCTCCTGCAGAAGTCTTCTCCTTCACAGGAGCTAATCTCAGATCAAACCTGTTTACAAAGCTTTCCGGTTTGGGCCAGCAGCTGATTTTTACTTATTCCTAGAGGAGAATCCTAGGCTCCCTCCGCCATTTCTTTTTTTTTTTTTTCCTGGTGATACTTCCTGACCAGTTGTTGGTGGTCAAGAGCTAAAGTCCTGTCCCTCATATTATCATGAACCCTGGAATCCTCCCGAAACAGATGGAGAGAGAGAAAGAGAGAGAGATTGTTACGCGAATTTTAACAATGTATTGTAGTTAAAACATTAGAAACACAAAATTAAAAATGTTATTAAAACTTGAATGGAGAAAGATGAACGAGCTTACAAAGGTGGCGAGCCTGCTAGAATAATACATCAACTTTAAACTCAGAAGGAAATCAAAACACCGAGCCTGACTCCTTGGACACCGTCATTGTTAGCAAAGAGGTTATCATCTGCAATGGTATGTATTAAAACCGAGAGAGGGATACTCTTTTAGGATAAACACATATCCTAAAAAGATTTGATGTGTCCAGAGACTGGTCTGTAGAGAAAATAAGGAGGAATGCCTCCACCTAAGGAGAAGAATTAACACATCTGAGACATCACAAGGTGCTTAAAGACGTTCCCCTGGGACGTGAGGTGGTTGAATCAGCCCAAGAAAACAGCATGAGGTCATGAACATGACAGGAATTGGCATACATCTTTCAACAATAACTCAATAAGTGGTCTAAAATTCTCAATAAAAAACACATGAACTACCAGACTGTCTAAGAGACAGGATCCACCTGTTTTCTACTTCCGAGAACATCCCCTCTACATTAGACACAGAAACTGACTTGTGGTTACAGGTTTGAAAGAATCACAAGGAGGTGGAACCAGAAAACAACCATATTCTATCATCTGAGAATATTTTTATTTTTTTGGTCTGACAACATGCACTTTGAGTCAAAAGTTGTCAACAGGGGAGATCCAAAATGGAGGTGTAAGCATGCAAGGAGGTGAGAGCATGCAGTGAGGTGTGAGCATTCAGGGAGGTATGAGCATGTAGGGAGTTGTGAGCATGAAGGGAGGTGTGAGCATGCACGTAGGTGAGAGCATGCAGGGAGGTGTGAATGTGCAGTGAGGTGTGAGCATGTTAGGAGGTGTGAACTTGCAGGGAGGTGTGAGCATGGTAGGAGGTGTGAACTTGCAGGGAGTTTTGAACATGTAGGGATGGGTGAACATGCAAGGAGATGTGAACATGTAGATAGGTGTGAATGTGCAATGAAGTGTGATCATGCAGGGAGGTGTGAGTATGGTAGAAGGTGTGAACTTCCAGAGAGGTGTGAGCATGGTATGAGGTATGAACTTGCAGGGAGGTGTGAACATGTAGGGAGATGTAAACATGCAAGGAGGTGTGAATGTGCAGGGAAGAGTGAGCATGCAGGGAGGTGAGAGCATGTGAGGAGGTGGATGTGAGCATGGTGTGAGGAGGTGTGAGCATGAGGGTCCAGGGAGGGAGTGTGAACCAGCAGGGAGGTGTAAGCAGGAAGGTGAAAGCCTACAGGGAGGTGTGAAAGTGCAGGGAGGTGTGAGCCTGGTAAGAGTTGTGAACATTGTAAAAGTTGTGATAGTTTTAGGAGGTGTGAATGTGCAGGGAGGTGTGCAGGGAGGTGTGCAGGGAGGTGAGAGTGTGGAAGGAGGTGTGAGCATGCATAGGGAGGTGTGAGGGTCCAGGGAGGTGTGAGCATGCAGGGAGGTGTGAGCATGGCAGGAGGTGTGAGCATGGCATGAGGTGTGAAAATGCAAAGAGGTGTGAATGAATGTGCAGGGAGGTGTGAGCATCCAGGGAGGTGTGAGCATGCAGGGAGGTGGGAGCAGGCAAGTAGGGTGTGAGCCTGTGATAGGAGGTGTGAGAATGAAGGGTGGTATGAGCATGGTAGGATGTGTGAACTTGCAGGGAGTTGTGAGCATGGCATGAAGTGTGAACCTGCAGGGAGGTGTGAACATGTAGGGATGGGTGAATATTCAAGGAGGTGTGAAAATGCACAGAGGTGTGAGCATGCAGGAAGTGTGAGTGTGCAAGGATGTGTGTGCATGCAGGGAGCCGTGAGTGTGGTAGGTGTGAGCGTCCAGGGAGGTGTGAGCCTTGTAGGAGGAGTGAGTGTGCACTGAGGTGTGAGCATGGTAGGAGGAGTGAACTTGCAGGGAGGTGTGTGCTTGTAGGGAGGTGTGAACGTGCAGGGAGGTGTGAACATGTAGATAGCTGTGAACATGCATGGAGCTGTGAATGTGCAGGGAGGTGTGTGCATGCAGGGAGGTGTGAGCATGGTATGAGGTGTGAACCTGCAGGGAGGTGTGAACCTGTAGGGAGGTGTGAAGGTGCAAGGAGGTGTGAATGTTCAGGGAGTTGTGAGCGTGCAGGGAGGTGAGAGCATGGTAGGAGGTGTGAACTTGAAGGGAGGTGTGAGGGGAAGAAGGTGTGAAGTTTTAGGGAGGTGTGAACATGTAGGAAGGTGTGAATATGCAAGGAGGTGTACGTGTGCAGGGAGCTGTGAGCATGATAGTTGTGAGCATCCAGAGAGGTGTGAGCCTTGTAAGAGGAGTGGGCGTGCAGTGAGGTGTGAGCATGGTAGGAGGTGTGAACTTGCAGGGAGGTGTGAGCTTATAGGGAGGAGTGAACATGCAGGGATGTGTGAGCATGCAGGGAGGTGTGAACATGTAGAGAGGTATGAATGTGCACAGAGCTGTGAATGTGCAGGTAGGTGTGTGCATGCAGGGAGGTGTCAGCATGGTAGAAGGTGTGAACTTGCAGGGACGTGTGAGCATACAGGGAAGTGTGAATGTGCAAGGATGTGTGAATGTGCAGGGAGCTGTGAGCATGGTAGGTGTGAGTGTCCAGGGAGGTGTGAGCCTTGTAGAATAGAGTGTGCAGGGAGGTGTGAGCATGGCAGGAGGTGTGAACTTGAAGGGAGGTGTGAGCTTGTAGGGAGGTATGAACATGTAGGGACATGTGAGCCTGCAGGGAGGTGTGAACATGTAGAGAGGTACGAACCTGCACAGAGGTGTGAATGTGCAGGGAGGTGTTAGCATGCATGGAGGTGTGAGCCTGCAGGGAGCTGTGAGCATGGTAGAAGGTGTGAACGGGATAGGGATATGTGAGCATGCAGGGATGTTTGAGCAGGGGAGAGGTGAGCATGCTAGAAGGTGTGAGCATGGAGGTGTGAGGAGGGTGTGAACAGCAGGGAGGTGTGAGAGCAGGAGGGTGGTGTGAATGGTGTAAACATGCAGGAGATGTGAATGTGCAGGGAGGTGTGAATGCTGCATGGGAGGTATGAACATGCATGGAGGTGTGAGGTGTGAGCATGCAGGGAGATGTGAGCATGGTAGGAGGTGTGAACATGCAGGGAGGTGTGAATGTGGAGATGGGTCAGATGTGGGGATGTGCATGGGGAGGTGTGAATGTGCAGATGTGAGGGCATGAATGTGTGATGGAGGTGGTGTGAGCATGCAGGGAGGTGTGAGCATGGTAGGAGGTGTGAACTTGCAGGGAGGTGTGAATTCAGGGTATTGGGTGGGCTATGCAAGCCTTGAGGACCGTATAACATGGAAGAACTGAGGGATTGCTGGGAAAAAAAAATGGCAGCTAGTTCTGTATTGATATGTTAAATATGAACCTCTGCCTTTTGTTCCAGGTATGAAACCTACATCTATGGAAATATAAACTTCAGACCGAGCAGTTTGGTCTCCATTAGGTAATGATTAAAAAATGAGCTCTCAAGGAAGAAAGGTGGCAAAGACAAAGATTCTATTTTTCTTTGCTTTCTTTATATCTTCTTTCTTTTTTTTTTTTTGAGGGAGGGTTGGTACCCAGACTGGACTCAAATTTTTGCTGTCAAGTTTTGCTTTTCTAATTAATTTGTATTTTATTAATCATTTTTATTTTTCACAATTTATTCATTGTATACCCCTTTTAAAGGCCACTCCCTCAACTCCTACTGGTCCCACACTCCTTCCCTCTTTCCCCCAAACCCTTTCCCCTAATCCTTTCAAAGGGGGAGTTCCCCTCCTCTCCCATCCATCCACACATTATCAGAACACTACTCAGCTATTAAAATCAGGAAAATAAAATTTCTGCTCTTATTACTTCTGCATAGGCCACTGTGCTCACCTCAGAAGATTTCATACTATGAAGCTTGCCTGAAAGCTTACTGTGAAATAAACAATAGGTATAACTCATTTTAGAGAGTCCCACCCCCAAGACACTGTTTGTTTTACCATCTCACATCAAGAAACATGTGAAATTTGAAATGCTATGAAGTGTGAAACATTTTTTTCACAAGCATTTCAGAGAACGTGGTTCTCTTGCTGCCTGGAGGCTGTTTCCCACCAGCCCAGGAAGGAAGGAGGCCCAGAAGATGAGTTCTAAAACTTGGAAGCCACCTAAGCATAACAGTGATCAGAACACTCGGGGAACCACCTCAGAAAGTAAGTTCAACTTTAATTCTAGAAAACAGAGGGTATGTACCCCTTGGGGAGTGACTGGGATGCTCTAAGGATAGGTGTAGATAATTGTTTAAAACAGGGCACTTCAAGGATGCTTGATTTGCATTAAACAGCACATTCCTATCATGTGAAAAAGAACATGGAACCTAATTATCCTATATTTGAAGGGAGGGAGTTATCAGGGATCTGTGTCAAAGGCCATGTATCAAATTTGGTTGCTGGCATCTATGTCTAAAGACACTCTCCAGATGAAGTCAGGCAGAGAAAACTCACCCTTGCCATGGTTATACAACTAGGCCAGCAGCAGGGTCATACATGGAAGAGAAAGCCTCCTCCCTCACATCTCAAAATTCATGTCTGGGTTGTGATGGTTTTCAATAGAACCCCTGGAACAATACAATAGGTATGTGTACACAAAGAAAAACTCTACAGGCTGCCACTGTTGTGATACTCTCAGAGAACTTCCTGGCTGGTGTTAGTTCACCATTCCCTACATATTCATCCACTGGACTAAAAGTTTCTTGTGTAAACTGAGGCAATTGAAAACAGTAAATGTTGAGAAACAGGATTATCAATAAGTCTTCCCTAAACACATTATTATATAATACTTTTGCATGTAATTGATATTCACCATTCATTGTATTCTTTTTAAAAATAAGTTTATTTACTTTAAATTCCAATCGTAGTCCCCCTCCCTTCTCTCCCCAGTACTACCCTCCATTCCTATTGCCCCTATTCCCTTTCCCTTCAGAAAAGGGAGGTCATTTCCATTGAGCTAGTTTTACAGTTCTGTTGCATCTCAGTGGACCAAAGTACACAACGGCCTTTCCACCTTGCTTATACTCACAGAATTCCTCTCCAGTAAGGATACTTTTATGATGATGATGGCTCTAGATTTGTGCAAGGCCTCACCATTTTAACACATTCATAAGTTTTTCCTCCATTATGAATCCTTTCATGATGATGAAGATTATACAAATGTGGAATGGTTTCACCATGTTAAAAACACTCACAGGCTTTCTGTCCATTAGGATTTCTTTCATGAGTGTGGAGATTATTCTGAAGTCCAAAAGTTTGTCCACATTGGTTACAGTCAGACATCTTTCCAGTATGTGTTACTTTATGTATTAGGAGATGTTATGTGCAAAGGCTTTGCCACATAGTTATATTCCTATGGTTTCCCTCCAGAATGTATTGTTGTCTTAGGAGATGATTGTTACATGCAAAGGATTTATCACACTAATTACCCTCACAAGGCTTCTCTCCACTGTGTGTCTTTTCCTGTTTTCAGAGATTACTCTGCTGTGCAAAGGCTTTATGCCATTGGGTATATTCATAAGGTTTCTTTCCAGTATGTGTTCTTTTATGGCTTAGAGATGACTGTTTCATGCAAAGGCTTTACCACACTGGTTACATTCATATGGTTTCTCTCCAGTGTGTGTTCTTTTATGGCTTAAGAGATACTGTTTTTCTGCAAAGGCTTTTTCCACACTGGTTACATTCATAAGGTTTCTCTCCAGTGTGTGTTCTTTTATGGATTATGAGATGACTGTTTTGTGCAAAGGCTTTACCACACTGGTTACATTCATAAGGTTTCTCTCAGTGTGTGTTCTTTTATGGCTTAAGAGAGCACTGTTTTGAAAGGCTTTACCACACTGGTTACATTCATAAGGTTTCTCTCCAGTGTGTGTTCTTTTATGGCTTAAGAGAGTACTGTTTTCTGCAAAGGCTTTACCACACTGGTTACATTCATAAGGTTTCTCTCAGTGTGTGTTCTTCTTTTATGGCTTAGAGATGACTGTTTTCTGCAAAGGCTTTGCCACACTCATTACATTCATAAGGTTTCTCTCCAGTGTGTGTTCTTTTATGGCTTATGAGATGACTGTTTTGTGCAAAGGCTTTACCACACTCATTACATTCATAAGGTTTCTCTCCAGTGTGTGTTCTTTTTATGGCTTAAGAGATGACTGTTTTCTGCAAAGGCTTTACCACACTCATTACATTCATAAGGTTTCTCTCAGTGTGTGTTCTTTTTATGGCTTAAGAGGGTACTGTTTTCTGCAAAGGCTTTGCCACACTCATTACATTCATAAGGTTTCTCTCCAGTGTGTGTTCTTTTATGGCTTAAGAGATGACTGTTTTGTGCAAAGGCTTTACCACACTCATTACATTCATAAGGTTTCTCTCCAGTGTGTGTTCTTTTATTTACTGTTTTTTGCAAAGGCTTTGCCACACTGATTCATAAGGTTTCTCTCCAGTGTGTGTTCTTTTATGGCTTATGAGATGACTGCAAAGGCTTTACCACACTGGTTGCATTCATAAGGTTTCTCTCCAGTGTGTGTTCTTTTATGGCTTAAGAGAGTACATGCAAAGGCTTTACCACAGTCATTTACATTCATAAGGTTTCTCTCCAGTGTGTTTTCTTTTATGCCGTATGAGCTGACTGCTTTTTGCAAAGGCTTTACCACATTGATTACATTTGTAAGGCTTCTCTCCAGTGTGTGTTCTTTTATGCCATAGGAGAACAGTGATATAAGGGAAGGCTTTGCCACATAGAGTGCATTTAAAGGGTTTCTCTCAGTATGACTGCTTTCATGCCTGCAAAGAAAATTGGCACATGTGAAAGATTTACCAAAGTCATTTCATTACACTAATAAATATATTTATCTATATGAATTAATTTCATAATTTGGTCTAATGGTAAAGAAGAATCAAATTTTAAAGTTTTATCACTTTATTTACATTCACGGTATTCCCCTTCATTATGGGTATTTTTTAAGATCCCTGTGATGGTAAGAGCATGTGTTATGTGGATCACTTTTATAGCATCATTTTTCTATAAGAGGTTTTCTCCTATATATGAAGAGTATTATAAGAATTCAGAGTTTTACCACAGCAATCCCATTCACAAATTTTTGTACTGTATGAATGATACTTCATTTACAAAGTGAGCCAAGACAAGCAGAAGTTCCAAATTCCTAGTATTCATAGGGTATTTTCAGCAATATGAGTTTGCTGATGAATTCTCAGTGAAGTTGCAAAACCAATTAACAGTAACCATTTATCACATTCAGAAAATTTACTCACAGTGGGGACTACTACCAAATCAATTGTTCTTGGAGAAAGACAGGGACACTGTTTCTTTCAATAACCCTATGCTCATGTGTCTTAGAATCATTTTGACATATGATATACCAGTTTAATTTACAAAAATAATAAAGATTCCCACATTGAATTAACACAGTTTTTTTTTTTGTTCATCATAGACATGTCATATAGGGATTAAGGTTTCTCCACAACAATATTCTTGATTCTCATAAGCTGCTCCTTTCACTAAACTTTACAATGTTACTGCACGAAAATTAGTAACACTGGTTCTACTATGAAATTTTTGCTTATTAGAAGGTTTTGGACACATACTGATCACCAATTCAGTGTGTATACCTCATACAATATCTGAGTAGATAGAATGAGACTAAACAGATTGGCAGTTCAAGTCAGTAGCTGTAATGTCCATATGATTCAAATGGTATTTTTGTTACAATATTATTTTATTTTCTTCTATCTTAGGGGAGTGCCTTGTAAACACAAATCAGATACCTGACATTGAAGTACATGGAATTATGAGATTTTAATGATCATCAGTACACTTAAAGCAGTGCTGTTTTTACACTGTTGCTTTTCTTTAAAACTTCCAGGACACAGCCATGTGTGCTGGTACATGCCTTCAATCCCAGCACTTGTGGAGGCAGAAGCAGGCAGATCTGTGTGATTTTGAGGTCAGGCTGGTCTAACAAGCAAGTCTAAGAAAGTCACAGATACCCAGAAAAAAAAATATTTCAAAAAACAGAAAATAAAAAGCAGCCAATAAACAAAACAAACAAACAAACAAAAAAAAACACAAACTTCCAGGACACATTAAAATTTAAGATTTATATCTGTATCAACATGCACATAAAGTTACCTTTTATTACTTGTAGAACTTTGAAAATGTTCTTCAATATTATGGTCATCCCAATTGTAGCCTAAAATATAGTACCAGAAAATATATATTATTGGAAATATCATGTTATTATTAAGGCAAAACTTAAATCACTATCTTCTGTGACCCTTAGAACCATGCCTGATTTATTTACCTCATTCCTCCTCATTCTCAATTGGAATTACAGAAGAGGATCAATAACATAGTAAAAGTTGTCTCTTTATTTTAAAAGTGAAAGAAAAATTGCAGTCTTACCTATAGCAGTGAGGTTTTCACAGGTCTCTAGCATCACATCTTTGTAGAGTTGCTTCTGGGAAGGTTCCAGCAAGGCCCACTCTTCTTGGCTGAATTTCACATGCACATCATTGAAGGTCACTGAATTCTAAAATATGCCATACATTTGTACAACAGAAACAGTGGCAACAATATAAATTTATACTTCATTGTCAATATAATCATATAATTCTACTGCTTCTTCAATTTATTTTCTGACACAGAAGTGCTAATGTTATACAGTTGGGTGCTGTGCATGATGTGAAGTAGGGGAGATGAAAAAGCCTAAAGGTTAGATTGAAAAAAAAAAAAAAAAAAAAAAAAAAAAAAGGCGTGCTTCAAAACCTGTGTTTCATCAGTTTGTAAGACATGAATATAAAGTAGCCATTAGTTGGGTTCTTGAGCAATCTATGAATCATCTTCAGTTACTTGGGTGAGTAGGTCAGGACCCTGTCATGAGACAGGTGGAAGGACAAAACACAGTCATGATATTTTATATAGCAACAAATGAGATGTGTTGATCAGGGGACACTGAACAGATGGGTAACATCAGTCAAAAGACAACATGGTACTGAATATTATGTTTTGACCAGGGCTCAGGGATGTGGCATATCAGTATGTGAAGAGGGGGCTCATATATTTGTGGAAGGGAAAGTGGACTACAGTGAATACATGGATAAAAAAATAATGTGAGTGGCAAGCAACAAACAATCATAGCCAATAACATCATATTTCTGAGTGACCAGACAAAAGAAAAGGAATAGAACACATGATTATTCTTTGATCATTGTTTTGTATATCCTCCTTACTAAATAATGTAGTCTATAGATTAAAAATAAAGATTAAAACTTTTCTATTAAAAAAGAAGTGTTAATGTTATCACTAAATCATTTTAGAAGAAAACGGAATAACAAGTTTTAACTGTATCATATCTGAACTTTTTGAAGAGGATATAGCTTTGGAATAGACATGGCAATTAATGTGGACAAAGACAAACAGAGAGAAGAGTGTGAAATAGAAAGACAGAGACATAGAGACAGAGACACACAGAGAGAGAAATTAACAGATGAACAATACTAAGTACAGATCAGAGAAATTTATTAACAGTTACTAACTACAAAAAATGGTGGACAAGCTGGGTGTATTCTGTCATGCCTTCAATTCCATCACTCAGGAGGCAGACGCAGGTGTATCTTATTGAACTGGATGTCAGCATTATCTATTCAAAGAGTTCTAGGACAGCCAGACCTATATAGTAAGACAGAGCCTCCTAAAAGTCAATCAAACAAACACAAAATATTGAAAGAACTCAGAGGTCTTTACTGAAGCTTCTACAAGGAATTATACATTCACTCCTGTTGTATATTTATTTTCCAGAAATCTGCACTGCCCCAGCTTAAACTGTAACTTCAATGATATCTTACTAAAAGGGAATGCATGTTTAAACAGCTAAAAATAGAAAGATGAAAATATTAACAATGTAAATGCTGATCATAAATAAGCAACATAAAACAGGACAGATGGCTCAGCAGTGAGGAGTTCTTGCTGCTCTTTCAAATAATTGGGCTCAATTGTCAGTGATTACCTGGGACCCACTACTATCAATTGCTATAAGTTCATGAGTTCTGAAGACATCTTCAGACTACTGTGAGGATTAGGCACACAAGAGGTGCATATTCATGCATACAATCAAAATACTCATATTCAGTAAAAATTAAAAATAGATCCCAGATGGTTGGGCTGATTGCATACTGTGTCTGATAAGCTGGGTAGCAGAGACTGCATGGTGACCAATAGTTGGATCTGTGGGTCCCAAAACAACACTGACTGTGTTTCAAATGTAAGAAGAAAAAACAATGATGAGGGAAACAATCGGGTCCAACCTCAGAGCACCCAGCTAATCTCTGGGAAAGTTCCTGGGATGTTGCAGCAGGAATAAGGTTTTCAAGCAAATGGACCCAAGAAGCAAGCAGGAGTAGATATTCTAATATCTAATAAAATAGACTTTCAACCAAAATTATTTGAAAGGGATGAGGAAGGGGAATCAAGATGGCATTGCCAGGAGGACATTGGGTCTGAGGAGTAGGACAGCAATGTTGGTACAGCAACTAAAAGACTGAACTCTGGGCCCTAAAACAACAAAGATCCTTTTTCCCAGGTGAGAGAAACTCCACGGTGTGGGAGTCAGTCAGGTCCACTCTCAGGTCACTCAGCGAGAACTTGAAAGATATCCTGGGTCACACCTTTGTGTCCTGATAACCTTTTCCAGACTAAATTATATTCTCCAGGGCACCAGAGACTGGGAGCCCCAGTCTAAAAAAAGAAACAGGGAAGAAGAAAGCAGGACTGACCTCAGGTCACCCAGTCTATCCCTGGAAAGGTCCTGCAGACCATTGGGTGCACAGCTGCCAGGCCTGAGTGGGGCTCCAGCTGCTAGCCCTGCATGCCCTACTCTCCATCACAGACAGAACTGTGTGCCCCAGGACACTAGAGGCTGGGTTTCCCTGTCTGGAGAAAAAACCCACAGGCAGGGAAACAGCAGGTCCCAGCTTAGAGAACTCAGCCAACTCCCCCCACCACTACATCCACCACACACAGGAACATTCTTGGAAAAGTTCTCAGATTCTTTCCCAGTCACCAGCTTGGAGCCACCACTCATTGGCAAGTGCCTACGCATTCTACACACCACGTCAAACACCACAGACTGAGTCTTCCTGTTGGGAGAAAACCCAAAGGTGGGGAAAATATCTGGCCCTACCTCAGGACACCTAGCTCCAGAAAAGTTTCTGGTTATCCACAGGCTCCAGACTCTAGCCTCCTGCTGTACACATGAGAGTGGTGCTCACCTGCCACTGATTACCACTTGGGTACTGGGGCACAGAGCTCCAAACTCAGACCTACAGAAGCCTGGGTTCCCTGAGATCAACCCCAGATACTGCTCCAAGGGACAACCAGTTATCCCTAACTAAACTGACCAAACCACAGGGCACCCAGGTTACAGCAGCAGCTCACTAAATTTACAGCAAGAAACCCAGTAGCAGGGCAGCTGTCTCCAGAACTTCTCTGGGTGAGAGGAGAGCCCCTTTACTAACAAAGGCAACAATTACTACTCAGGTCTGTACGCCTGAGATGAGCTGTGGCAATTCCTGAAAAACACCTGCCATTCAGTGACCATACCTAAAAAACGGAGGAGAGCTCCTTTGGGAAAAATCATCTTCCTGCCAAGGGATTCCCCACCACAGGATTCCAGGAAGTACCAGAAACTAACACCCAACACCTAAGATATCCCAATGGGTAGAGGCCAGTGTAAAAGCTCAACCAACAAAAGACAAAGCAATATGGCATCTCCAGAACCCAGTTATTCAGGCCCAGCAAGCAGCCCTGGATACCCCAGCATAAAGACAATTTCAGGCCAATATCCCTTATGAACATTGATGCAAAAATACTCAACAAAATACTTTGCAAACCCAATACAAAAACACATCAAAGATATCATCCACTACAACCAAGTAGGCTTCAGGCCAGGTATGCAGGGGTTGGTTCAATATGCAAAAATCCATCGATATGATCCACCATATTAACAAATTGAAAGAAAAATAAACACATGATAATCTCCTTAGTTGCTCAAAAAGCATTTGAAAAAATCCAGCATCCATTCATGTTTAAAGTATTGGAGAGATCAGGGATACAGGGCATATACCTAAACATAGTAAAGGTGATATACAGCAATCCTATAGCCAACATCAAGCTAAATGGAGAGAAACTTAAAGCAATCCCACTGAATTCAGGGACAAGACAAGGCTGCCCCTTTCTCCATATCTCTTCAACATAGTTCTCAAAGTCCTTGCTAGATTAATAAGACAATTAAAGAAGATCAAGGGGATACAAATGGGAAAGGAAGAAGTCAAAATATCACTATTTGCAGATGATATGATAATATACCTGAGTGACCCCAAAATTCTACCAGGGAACCCTAAATCTGACAAAAACTTTCAGCAATGTGGCTGGATAAAAAATCAACTCAAAAAATAAGTAGCCCTCCTGTATACAAAAGACAAAAGTGCTGAGAAAGAAATTAGGTAAACAACAACCTTCACAATAGTGAAAAAGGACATAAAGTACCTTGGTGTGACCCTAACCAAGCAAGTCAAAGACTTGTTTGAAAAAAATTCAAGTCTCTAAAGAAAGAAATAGAAGAAGATATCAGAAGATGGAAAGATCTCTCATGCTCATGGCTTGGCAGGATTAACATAGTAAAAATGGTCCCCTTACCAAATGCAATCTACAGATTTAATGTAATTCCCATCAAATTACCAACACAAATCTTTACAGACCTTGAAAGAAAAATTCCCAACTTCATATGGAATAACAAGAAACCCAGAATTGCTAAAACAATCTTCCATAATAAAAGATCTTCTGGCAGTATCTCCATCCCTGATCTCAAGCTGTACTATAGAGTAACAGTAATAAGAACTGCATGGTACTTGCATAGATACCAACTAGTGGATCAACAGAATCGGATAGAAGTCTCAGAAATACACCCACACACTATGGACTCCTGATTTTTGACAAAGATGCCAAAACCATACAACGGAAAAAAAAAAGCATCTTCAACAAAATGTGCTGGTCTAAATGGATGTCTACATGTAGGAAAATGCAAATAGATCCATATTTATCACTCTGCACAAAACTAAAGTTCAGGTGGATCAAAGACCTCAGTATAAAACCAGACATACTAACCCTGTTAGAAGAAAAAGTGAGGAAGAGCCTTGAACTCATTGGAACAGGAAACAACTTCCTGAACAGAACTTCAACAGTACAGGCTCTAAGAGCAACAATCAATAAATGGGACCTCATGAAACTGAAAAACTTCTATAAGTCAAAGGAAACTGTTGTCAAAACAAAATGACTGCCTGCAGATTGGGAAAGGATCTTCACTAACCCTATATCTGATAGAAGGTTAATATCCAGTATTTATAAAGATTTCCAGAAGTTAAACACCAACAAATCAAGTAACCCAAATTAAAAAAATGGGGTACAGAGCTAAACAGAGAATTTTCAATAGAGGAATATAGAATGGCAGAGAAACACTTAACAAAATGTTCAACATTCTTAGTCATCAGGGAAATGCAAATCAAAACCACCCTGATATTTCACCTTACACCCATCAAAATGACTGAGACAAATAACTCAAGTGACAACTCATGCTGGATAGGATTTGGAGAAAGGGGAACCCTCCTTCATTGCTGGTGGGAATGTAAACTTATACAATGACTTTACAAATCAACCTGACACTTTCTCAGACAATTAGGAATAGCGCCTCCTCAAGATCCAGCTATACCACTCCTAAGCATATATCCAAAAGGTGCTCAAGTATACAACAAGGACATCTGCTCAACTATGTTTGTAGTAGCTTTATTTGTAATAGCCAGAAGCTGGAAACAGCACAGATGGCCCCTCAGTTGAGGAATGGATACAGAAATTGTGGTATATCTATACGATGGAATATTAC
>JAEOAE010003852.1:0-44177 GCA_036365155.1 Meriones psammophilus | reverse complement strand
TATTCATCATTTCTGGGTGATACAGGCCAAACAATTCTCTACAAATTGCAAATGCTCATCAGACTTTAAACCATACCCTCTCCCACCATTTGTGGAGGGAGACTAGGAAAGAACTACTTTCTTTGTGGGTTAAGTCTCTGTGTTCCCTGGATTCTCCAGTACTCATCTATGTTCACAAGAACCTTTGCTCTCTAAAGTTCCTTTTTTATCACAGAGCAGATATATCCCTAGACTATGCATGAGACACCAGAGGGACATGTTGACTTCCAGGTTCCTGGGCTTTGGCACAGACACTCAGGTCAGGCCCTCTGGGATACTAAACCTGCATGTGCACCATAGAGACCCTTATCAGTAAGGCTCCAGTGAGCCAGAACCCCATGAAGTCCCCTCCAAGAAAAGCCAAATACTTTTGTGACTGTGCTTGCATTTAAGCTGGGGGAGTCTCTTCTGAGTGATACTTAAGACTTTCATAACCCCAGGCCCAAGCAATTGTCTCCATGCTCTTGGCTGTGCTCAGGGTCCAGGGAGGGGTCTGCCTGCTCTGAGAAACCTAGGCTGGGTTCTAAGACAGGCCAAGCTTTCAGCCCCTCTAATGTTGTCACTTTTGGGTGATAGGTCCTCAGAACACAAAGGGACAATTCAGGTTATATTTGTACCGATAGCTCTGTCATCCTTTCCACCAAAGTGAAGGCAGGCTTTACTTTATTTTTGTTTTTATCATTGTTTTAGATGAGGTCTCATGTACCTCAAGCTAGACTCAGACTCCTGATCCATCTGCTTTCCTACTTCTGAGGATCAGAGACTTGTCAACATACCCACAGAGCTGGTTCCTCTTTATTGGATGTTCCTTTCAGTGCCATCCTTTTCTGTATGCTGAAAGTTTAGGAACATTCCATAATTGTCAGCTAAATGAACAAATGAAGAGCAAAGGAAGACAGACTAATGAACCACTAACAGTATGCCAAGCAGAAGGGCATGAGTGCTAAATGGTAGTGGAATGTGCCAGAGCCAGCCAACAGGAAAAGAAGGGGAAAGACATTGTCTCCCCTGTGCTGTCACAGCAGTGTCTATGCTTCTTCACTGCAGTATCTGTCCATTCACAAAACACAAAAGCTAGTGGGTATATTGTCATATATATGGACAGGTCATCCTCTTCCCACTGTGACCAATTAACCTTCCAGAATATCCAGAGCACTCTGTGGTCCTCTCTCTAGGAGTGTTAGTGTTCTGCTAACCTTCCTCTTCTCATTGACCCTCTGTGTGAATCTTCAAGGAGCTCTGCCTTTTCTTCATCATTTGGTCATGAATGTTTATGTCATTAGACAATACAGTATTTTGATTTGCCTAGTTTTGGAATCTGTTTCCAAAAATTTTAATAAATGCATTTATTTGTATATATGTGAGTGTGCATGGTTGTGCCATAGCTTGTGAGGGAGCCAGAAGAGAACTTGCAGAAGTTCATCCCAGTGGTCAATCTCATGTTTTCAAGCTTGGCAACAAGTACCTTTATTCAGTGAGTCATTTCTTCATCTCTTGGATTTCAAGTTTCTATGCCTATCCTATTTCTTCAATGGTTAGATTTCTGGGATTTTGGTTTGTTTTGGTTTGATATACGTTGTGTTGTTTGGTTTATTGTTTTCTGTGTGCTTGTGTGTGTGTGTGTGTGTGTGTGTGTGTGTGTGTCTAAACCCCTCCTTTTGGATGGTGTGGGTATTGAACCTAGGGCCTCATATATGTGAGGGAAACATTTTAATTCATTTAAAATGTTTACTCCCTTCCTCCATCTCTTCTTTCCTACTTTTCCTTTATCTCTTTTTTGAAACAAGTTCTCATGAAGTTCAAGCTTGCTTCTTACCCCTGCTCTCCCAGCTTCCACCTTTATAAAATGTATTTATTTATTTATTACAGTTTATGCACTTTGTATCCTGACACTAGACCATCACTCATTCCATCCATATCCCACACTCCCTCCATCTTCTTCACACATGCCCCTCCCCCAGTCCAGAGATAGGGGAGTTTCTCCTTCCTTTCTATCTGATTCTAGTCTATCAGGAGTGGCTGTATTGTCTTCCTCTGTGTCCTGGTAAGGTCACACCCCTCTCAGGAGGATGTGATCAAAGAGCAAGCCACTGAGTTCATGCCAGAGAGAGTCTCTGTTCCCATTATTTGGGAACCCACTTGGACACAGAGCTGCCTTGGCTACCTGTGCAGGGGTTCTAGGTTATCTTTACAAATAGTCCTTAGCCCAGAAAATATTTTCAACAAAATCATTGAAGAAAATTTCCCCAACATAAAGGAGAGGCCAATAAGAATACAAGAGGCCTATAGAACACCCAATAAATTAGACCAGAAAAGAAAATCCTCCAGCCACATAATAATCAAAACCGTAAGTTTACAGAACAAAGAAAAAATACTAAAAGCTGCAAGGGAAAAAGGCCAAGTAACATATAATGGCAAACCCATTAGAATCACACCTGACTTTTCAACAGAGACTATGAAAGCCAGAAGGGCCTGGACAGATATCATGCAGACCCTAAGAGAACACAGATGTCAGCCCAGGCTACTATACCCTGCAAAACTCTCAGTCCTCATAGATGGAGAAAACAAAATATTCAATGACAAAAACAAATTTCAACAATACCTACAAACAAATCCAGCATTACAGAAGACACTGGAAGGGAAAATACAACCCAAGAAAGCTAGCTACATTAAAGAAAACACAGGAAAAAAATAACCCCACTACAGTAAAACAAAAAGCAACCAAGCACACGACCATATGACCACAGCCAACATCAAATTCAAAGGATCTAACAGCCACTGGTCATTACTCTCTCTCAATATCAATGGACTTAATTCTCCAATAAAAAGACACAGACTAACAGAATGGATGTGTAAAAAAAACCCAACAATCTGTTGTATACAAGAAACACACCTAAGTCACAAAGATAGACATTACCTGAGGGTATAGGGATGGAAGACGGCTTTTCAAGCAAATGGACGCAAGAAGCAAGCAGGAGTAGCCATTCTAATATCTGACAAAATCGTCTTTCAACCAAAATTAATCAAAAGAGATGGGGAAGGACACTTCATACTCATCAAGGGAAAATTCCACCAAGAAGACATCACAATCCTGAACATCTATGCCCCAAATACAAGGGCACCAACCTTTGTGAAAGAAACATTAATAAAACTTAAACCACATATAGATCCCCACACACTAATAGTGGGAGACTTCAACACCCCACTCTCAACAAAGGACAGGTCAACAAAACAGAAATTAAAGAAAGAAACAATATCTCTAACAGAGGTCATGAATCAAATGGGCCTAACAGACATTTACAGAACCTTACACCCAAACACAAAAGAGTTTACCTTCTTCTCAGCACCTCATGGAACCTTCTCCAAAATAGACCACATAGTTGGTCACAAAGCAAGCCTCAACAAATACAAGAAGATTCAAATAATCCCTTGTATCCTGTCTGATAACCATGGAATAAAGCTGGACCTCAGTAACAACAGAAATAGCAAAAAGCCTACACATACATGGAAACTGAACAACTTGCTACTAAAAGACAGCTGGGTCAGGGAAGAAATAAAGAAAGAAATTAAAATCTTCCTAGAACTCAATGAAAATGAAGACACAACATACCCAAACTTGTGGGACACAATGAAAGCAGTGCTAAGAGGAAAGTTCATAGCACTAAGTGCCTTCAAGAAGAAATTTGAGACAGCGCATTCAAGCAACTTAATGGCTCACTTAAAAACCCTAGAAAAAGAAGAAGCAGACACACCAAGAAAGAGCAGACGGCTGGAAATAATCAAACTCAGGGCTGAAATCAATCAATTAGAAACAACTAAAACAATTCAAAGAATCAATGAAACCAAGAGCTGGTTCTTTGAGAGAATCAACAAGATAGACAAACCCTTAGCCAATCTAACTAAAAGGCAGCGAGACACCATCCAAATCAACAAAATCAGAAATGAAAAGGGGGACATAACTACAGACACTGAGGAAATCCAAGCAATCATTAGGACTTACTTCAAAAGTCTATACGCAACAAAATTTGAAAATTTAAATGAAATGGACAATTTTCTTGATCGATTCCACTGACCAAAGCTAAATGAGGACCAGGTAAATCAATTAAATAGTCCTATATCCCCCAAGGAAATAGAAGCAGTCATCGAAAGTCTCCCATCCAAAAAAAGCCCAGGACCTGATGGTTTCAGCGCAGAATTCTACCAGACATTCAAAAAAGAGCTAACTCCAGTTCTCTTCAAACTATTCCACAAAATAGAAACAGAAGGAACATTACCAAACTCATTCTATGAAGCCACAGTCACCTTGGTGCCTAAACCTCACAAAGACCCAACCAAAAAAGAGAACTTCAGGCCAATCTCCCTTATGAACATTGATGCAAAAATACTCAACAAAATACTTGCAAACTGTATACAAGAACACATCAAAGATATCATCCACCATGACCAAGTAGGCTTCATCCCAGGTATGCAGGGGTGGTTCAATATACGGAAATCCATCAATGTGATCCACCATATTAACAAATTGAAAGAAAAAAACCACATGATAATCTCCCTAGATGCTGAAAAAGCCTTTGACAAAATCCAACATCCATTCATGTTTAAAGTATTGGAGAGATCAGGGATACAAGGCATATATCTAAACATAGTAAAGGCAATATACAGCAAACCTATAGTCATCATCAAACTGAATGGAGAGAAACTTAAAGCAATCCCACTGAAATCAGAGACAAGACAAGGCTGCCCACTCTCTCCATATCTCTTCAACATAGTTCTGGAAGTCCTTGCTAGAGCAATAAGACAGTTGAAGGAGATCAAGGGGATACAAATTGGAAAGGAAGAAGTCAAATTATCACTATTTGCATATGATATGATAGCATACGTGAGTGACCCCAAAAACTCTACCAAGGAACTCCTACAGCTGATAAACACCTTCAGCAATGTGGCTAAATACAAAATTAACTCAAAAAAATCAGTAACCCTCCTGTATACAAAAGACAAAAGGGCTGAGAAAGAAATTAGGGAAACAACACCCTTCACAACAGGCACAAATGACATAAGGTACCTCGGAGTAACCCTAACCAAGGAAGTCAAAGACTTGTATGAAAAAATTTCAAATCTCTGAAGAAAGAACTAGAAGATATGAGAAGATGGAAAGATCTCCCATGCTCATGGCTTGGCAGGATTAACATAGTAAAAATGGCTATCTTACCAAAAGCAATCTACAGATTCAACGCAATGCCCATCAAATTACCAACACAATTCTTTACAGACCTGGAAAGAAAAATTCTCAACTTCATATGGAATAACAAGAAACCCAGAATTGCTAAAACAATCCTCTACAATAAAAGATCTTCTGGAGGTATCTCCATCCCTGATCTTAAGTTGTACTATAGAGCAACAGTTTTAAAAACTGCATGGTACTGGCATAGAAACAGAATGGTGGATCAATGGAACCAAACAAAGGACCCAGAAATAAACCCACACACTTATGGACACCTGATATTTGACAAAGACGCCAAAACCATACAATGGAAAAAAGATAGCATCTTCAACAAATGGTGGTGGTCCAACTGGATATCTACATGTAGAAAAATGCAAATAGATCCATACTTATCACCCTGCACAAAACTGAAATCCAAGTGGATCAAAGACCTCAACATAAAACCAGATACATTAAATCAGTTAGAAGAAAAAGTGGGGAATACCCTAGAACTTACTGGTACAGGATACAACTTCCTAAACAGAATACCAACAGCACAGGCTCTAAGAGCAACAACCAATAAATGGGACCTCATGAAACTGAAAAGCTTCTGTGAAGCAAAGGACACCATCATCAAAACAAAGCGACAGCCTGCAGATTGGGATAGAATCTTCACCAAACCTTTATCTGTCAGAGGACTCATATCCAGTATATATAAAGAACTAAAGAAGCTGAAAAGCAGCAAACCAAGTAATCCACTTAAAAAATGGGGAATAGAGCTAAACAGAGAATTCTCTGGAGAGGAATACCGAATGGCAGAGAAGCACTTAAAGTGACAACACATGCTGGAGAGCTTGTGGAGAAAGGGGAACCCTTCTCCACTGCTGGTGGGAATGTAAACTTGTACAACCACTCTGGAAATCAATCTGGCATTTTCTCAGACAACTAGGAATAGTGCTTCCCCAAGATCCAGCCATACAACTAATGGAAAAGCATAGGCACAGAACCTTGAAAACCAGGAGATGAAGAAGTGACTCACTGAGTAAAGGTACTTGTTGCCCAGCTTGACAACCTGAGATTGACCTTTGGCTTCTGTAGATACCTTTGTCTTCACTAGATAGCTTTGGCTATCTAGTTAATCCTGCCAAGCCATGAGCATGGGAGATCTTTCCATCTTCTGATATCTTCTTCTAATTCTTTCTTCAGAGACTTGAAATTATTTTTCATACAAATCTTTGACTTGCTTGATTAGGGTTACATCAGGGTACTTTATGACTGTGCTTGCATTTAAGCTGGGAGAATCTCCTCTGAGTGATACTTAAGACTTTCATAACCCAAGGCCCAAGCAATTGTCTCCATGCTCTTGGCTGTGCTCAGGGTCCAGGGAGGGGTCTGCCTGCTCTGAGAAACCTAGGCTGGGTTCTAAGACAGGCCAAGCTTTCAGCCCCCCTAATTCTGTCCCTTCTGGGTGATAGGTCCTGAGGACACAAAGGGCCAATTCAGGTCATGTTTGTACAGATAGCTCTGTCAACCTTTTTCCACCAAAGTGAAGTCAGACTTTACTTTATTTTTGTTTTTATCATCGTTTTACATGAAGTCTCATACACTTAGGCTGGAGTCAGACTCCTTATCCATCTGCTTATGTTTTCCTACTTCTGGAGATCTGAGGCATGTCAGCATACCCACAGAGCTGGTGGATCCTCTTTATTGGATGATCCTTTCAGTGACATCCTTTCTGCATGCTGACAGTTTAGGAACATTCCATAATTGTCAGCTAAATGAACAAATGAAGGGCAAAGGAAGACACACTGTGAACAGCTAACAATATTCCAAGCAGAAGGGCATGAGTGATATATGGTAGTGGAATGTGCCACAGCCAGCAGGAAAGGAAGGGGGAAAGGTACTGTACTGTCACAGCAGTATCCATGCTTCTTCACTGTAGTATCTGTCAATTCAGAAAACACAAAAGCTGGTGGGTATATTGTCATATATATGGACAGGACTTCCTTTTCCCACTATGACCAATAAACCTTCCAGAATATCCTGAGCACTCTGTGGTTCCCTCCCTAGCAGTGTGCTGATAGCCTTCCTTTTCTCATTGAAAAGGCTGTGTGAATCTGCAAGGAGCTCTGCCTTTTCTACATCATTTGGTCATGAATGTCTATGTCATTAGACAATACAGTATTTAGACTTGCCTAGTTTTGGAATCTGTTTCTAAAGATTTTAGTAAATGCATTTATTTGTGTACATATATATGTGTGTGTGCATGGTTGTGCCATAGCTTGTGTGGGGGCCAGAAGACAAGATGCAGAAGTTGGTTGCCTCTTCTGACAATGTCCACTGATAGGGGAGGTTCTCCTCTTCTTTCTGATCTTAGTCCATCAGTTCACATCAAAAGTGGCTTCATTGTCCTCTACTATGGCATGGTAAGACTGCTCCCCCCTCCCGGGGAGCTGATCAAAGAGCAGGCCAATCAGATTATGTCAGAGGCAGTCCCTCTTCACATTACTATGTAACCCAATTGGACTCTGAACTGCCCTGGGCTACATTTGTGCAGGGGTTCTGGGTTATCTCTATGAATAGACTTTGGATAGAGTATGAGCCTCTGGGAATTTCCCTGTGTTCAAATTTTCTTGTTCTGTTGCTCTCCTTGTGGAGACCCTGTCCTCTCCAGCTCTTACTCTTTCCCAGTTCTTACCTAAAATTCCATTCACTCTGCCCAACAGTTGCCCATCAGGCTCAGCATCTTCTTTGATAGTCTGTAGGGCAGAGGCTTTCAGAGGCCCTCTGTGGTAGGTTCCTAGGTTGTTTCTTGTTTTCTTCTTCTTCTGATGTCCATCCTCTTTGCCTTTCCGGATGGGGACTGGACATTTTAGTTAGGGTCCTCTCTCTTGCTTAGTGTCTTTAGATGCACGGGTTTTAGTGGGTTTGTCCTATGTTGTATGTCTATATGAGTGAGTATATACCATGTTTGTCTTTTTGCTTCTGGGACAACTCACTCAGGATGATCCTTTCCAGATCCCACCATTTACCTGCAAATTTCATGATTTCCTTATTTTTCATTGCTGAGTAATATTCCATTGTGTAGATGTACCACAATTTCTTCATCCATTCTTCAGTTGAGGGGCATCTGGGTTGTTTCCAGCTTCTGGCTATTACAAATAAAGCTGCTACAAACATGGTTGAGCAAATTTCCTTTTTGTGTGCTTGAGCCTCTTTGGGATATATGCCTAGGAGTGGTATGGCTGGATTTTGAGGAAGTGCTATTCCTAGTTGTCTGAGAAAGTGCCAGATTGATTTCCAGAGTGGTTGTACAAGTTTACATTCCCACCAGCAGTGGAGGAGGGTTCCCCTTTCTCCACAACCTCTCCAGCATGTGTTGTCACTTGAGTTTTTCATCTTGGCCATTCTGATGGGTGTAAGATGAAATCTCAGGGTTGTTTTGATTTGCATTTCTCTAATGGCTAATGAGGTTGAGCATTTCTTTAAGAGTTTCTCTGCCATTTGATATTCCTCTACAGAGAGTTCTCTCTTTAGCTCTGTTCCCCATTTTTTAATTGGATTACTTGGTTTGCTGCTTTCCAGTTTCTTTAGTTCTTTATATATACTGGATATGAGTCCTCTGTCAGATAAAGGGTTGGTGAAGATTCTCTCCCTTCTGTAGGCAATCGTTTTGTTTTGATAATGGTGATCTTTGCTTTACAGAAGCTTTTCAGTTTCATGAGGTCCCATTTAGTGATTGTTGTTCTTAGAGCCTGTGCTGTTGGTGTACTGTTCAGAAAGTTGTCTCCTGTGTCTGGTTTTATGTTGAGGTTTTTGATCCACTTGGACTTTAGTTTTGTGCAGGGTGATAAGTATGGATCTATTTGCATTTTTCTACATGTCAACATCCAGTTACACCAGAATCATTTGTTGAAGATGCTATCTTTTTTCCATTGTATGGTTTTGGCATCTTTGTCAAAGATTAGGTGTCTTTAGGTTTGTGGGTTTATTTCTGGGTCCTCTGTTTGGTTATATTGATCCACCATTCTGTTTCTATGCCAGTACCATGCAGTTTTTAAAACTGTTGCTCTATAGTACAGCTTAAGATCAGGGAAGGAGATACCTCCAGAAGATCTTTTATTGTAGAGGATTATTTTAGCAATTCTGGGTTTCTTCTTATTCCATATGAAGTTGAGAATTTTTCTTTCCAGGTCTGTAAAGAATTGTGTTGGTAATTTGATGGGAATTGCATTGAATCTGTAGATTGCTTTTGGTAAAATGGCCATTTTTACTATGTTAATCCTGCCAAGCCATGAGCATGAGAGATCTTTCCATCTTCTGATATCTTCTTCTAATTCATTCTTCAAAGACTTGCAATTTGGTTAGGGTTAGTTGGTTGTTTGGGTTGGTTAGGGTTACTCCAAGGTACTTTATGTCCTTTGTGGCTATTGTGAAGGGTGTTGTTTCCCTAATCCTTTCTCAGCCCTTTTTTCTTTTGTATACAGGAGGGCTACTGATTTTTTGAGTTTATTTTGTATCCGGTCACTTTGCTGAAAGTGTTTATCAGATGTAGGAGTTCCCTGGTAGAGTTTTTGGGGTCACTCACGTATACTATCATATCATCTGCAAATAGAGATAATTGTACTTCTTCCTTTCCAATTTGAATTCCCTTGATCTCCTTCAACTGTCTTATTGCTCTAGCAAGGACTTCCAGAACTACGTTGAAGGGATATGGAGAGAGTGGGCAGCCTTGTCTTGTCCCTGATTTCAGTGGGATTGCTTAATTTTCTCCCGTTCAGTTTGATGTTGGCTATAGGCTTACTGTATATTGATTTACTATATGATAAAATAGTCTTTCAACCAAAATTAATCAAAATAATTGGGGGAGGTCACTTTATACTCTTCAAGAGAAAATTCTAACAAGAAGACATCACAATCCTGAACATCTATGCCCCAAATACAATGGCACCCACATTTGTAAAAGAAACATTGATCAAACTTAAACCAGATCCACACACACTAATAGTGAGAGACATCAATACCCCACTCTCAACAAAGGACAGGTCAACAAGGCAGAAATTAAACAAAGAAACAATGTCTCTTACAGATGTCATGAGTCAAATGGACCTGACAGACATTTACAGAATTTTACACCCAAACACAAAAGAATTTACCTCATGGAACCTTCTCCAAAATAGACCATATAGTTGGTCACAAAGCGAGCCTCAACAGATACAAGAAGATTGAAATAATCCCTTGTATCCTGTCCGATCACCATGGAATAAAGCTGGACCTCAACAACAAGAGAAATAGCAAAAAGCCTATGCACACAACTGAAACTGAACAACTTGCTACTAAATGACAGCTGGGTCAGGGAAGAAATAAAGAAATTAAAGTCTTCCTAGAACTCAATGAAAATGAAGACACAACATACCCAAACTTGTGGGACACAATGAAAGCAGTGCTAAGAGGAAAGCACTAAGTGCCTTCAAGAAGAAATTTGAGACAGCACATTCAAGTAACTTAATGGCTCACTTAAAAACCCTAGAAAAAGAAGCAGCAGACACACCTAAAAGGAGTAGATGGCTGCAAATAATCAAACTCAGGGCTGAAATCAATCAATTAGAAACAAATAAAACAATTCAAAGAATCAATGAAACCAAAAGCTGATTCTTTGAGAGAATCAACAAGATAGACAAACCCTTAGCCAAGCTAACTAAAAGGCAGAGAGACACCATCCAAATCAACAAAATTAGAAATGAAAAGCAGGACATAACTACAGACACTGAGGAATTCCAAACAATCATTAGGACTTACTTTAAAAGCCTATATGCCACAAAATTTGAAAATCTAACTGAAATGGACAATTTTCTGCACCAACTCGACTTACCAAAGCTAAATCAGGACCAGGTAAATCAATTAAATTGTCCTATATCCCCCAAGGAAATATAAGCAGTCATCGAAAGTCTTCCATCCAAAAATGCCCAGGATCAGATGGTTTCACGCATAATTCTACCAGGCCTTCAAAGAAGAGCTAATTCCAAATCTCTTCAAACTACTCCACAAAATATAAACAGAAGGAACATTACCAAACTCATTCTATGAAGCCACAGTCACCTTGGTACCTAAACCTCACAAAGACCCAACAAAGAAAGAGAATTTCAGGCCAATCTCCCTTATGAACATTGATGCAAAAATACTCAACAAAATACTTGCAATCCAAATACAAGAACACATCAAAGATATCATCCATTATGACCAAGTAGGCTTCATCCCAGGTGTGCAGGAGTGATGGATATGGAAATCCATCAATGTGATCCACCAATTAACAAACTGAAAGAAAAAAGCCACATGATAATCTCCTTAGATGCTGAAAAAGCCTTTGACAAAATCCAACATCCATTCATGTTTAAAGTATTGGAGACATCAGGGATATGAGGCGCCTATCATTTTTATCACTGGTCCATTTAGCTCCATTCTTTATAGTTTGAATCATGATATTTAATGAGTTGTTTGTGGCTGAATGTTTCTCATTCTTATAGAAATCCATTTAGAAGAACGTGGAAAATCCCTATTATCCAGGGTATATATGATTTCTGAGTTAACAGAAATCCATGTGTACTGGGTCAGGGAGGAATCTCCATTCCACATGCATTTAGAATATATTTAATGTCAGTCTTCTGAACCCTGAATTGTGCCCTCCCCAAAATGTTTATGTTCAAGCTAAGCCCCTAACTACCTCAAAATGTGAGTTATTCAAAGACAGAGCCTTTAAAAAAAAAAAAGGATCAAAGCAAAATGAGGCCAGCTCTAATTAAATGAGCTGATGTTCATATAAGAATATATGAACATAAGAATATATGAACAGCAACAGAGAAAAAATGGTAAAGACTTAGGGAGAAGGGGTCATCTACAAGTCAAGAGGAAGCCCTCAGAAGAAACTTCTGTCAATATCCTTATCTTGGAATTCCTGCTTGTAGAACTGTGCTAGATGATAGATAGATAGATAGATAGATAGATAGATAGATAGATAGATAGATAGATAGATAGATAGATGGATGGATAACATTTGTCCATTCAGAAAAGACTAAGCCTAAATGACATATGAAGGATTGCCCTTCTATATGTGATGTTTAGAGAAGACATCACTAAAGTAGATTTGAGCAGAAACTGGAAATTATCTGTGAGTATATTCAAAGGGATGCTTTTCAAAGCAACTATAAAGAGATCTACTAAGTAGATCTCCTCCTTAGAGCTTGCAGGGACAAAATATTTAAGATAATAAAACTTCGGGGTTTATCATGAGTGAACTAGGAAATGATTGGTTTGGGAGAAGGTTGGGGTATTTTTCTAATTTGTTTTGATAGTTAAGATTGCTTAGTTTTTAAAGAACAGATCTGGTTTCTTTTTAAAACAGAAAGTGTCCTCTATCAGGTAGAGATGCAGGAAACCCAATAAGCAGGACTTGAAGCCTCTAGAACCTACCAGATACTTGGGCTCCAATGAGACAGTAGGATAAGAAGGTTTGAGAGGAGACAGTCGCTGTATCAAATTAGAAAGTTGAGCCACTGGATTTCTTTTGTTTGCTTGGTCGGTTTTTTAAAGCTACTTTTATAAAGTATGATTTTTCATCTTTCTAGTGATTTATATAATTAACAGATCTTATGAGGCATTCTTTATATGCTATATAACTTCAGTCATTTAAAATATGCATTTTTCTATACATTTCAGTAATTGTTACTTTGTTCATACAATTGTATGACCATCATCACTCGCCATCACACCAATTTCCCTGACATCAGAGCTCACTAACTCTAGATAGAAAAAGTGATATGTTTGTAGACTTGTCTGTACTGTACAGTGCATGGGAAAACAATGCAGGGCATCTGAATCAGTCAGAGCTCTCCAGAAGAGGAAAAACACTGTGCCCAGTAGATTGACTTTTTAGTTGATTCCAGATCCAGCCAACCTGATAACCAAGAAGAACCATCACAGCATCTTCACTTTTTTAGGGGACATTATATTTTATTATGTATCAGATGCCATCAATTTTATTGGTGCAAAATACCCTTTGGAACATATAGGATGTCTTCCCACTCATCTAGTGATAGGCATTAGATTATTCTCCTTTGGGGCTATCATGACTAATTCTGACCTGAACATTTTGGTGCAGCTTTTTGTGCGGACATGATATTAATTCTCTTCAGAATAAAAACAGAAGTAAAATTACTATTAACCACAGCATTTTACATTGGTACCTAAAATGTATAAAGACTCTACATCAATGCCAACAATCACCATTTCACATTCATTTGACATTATCTATTATGTTGAGTAAAATTAGAGTATCCTAAAGACTGACTTTGTATTCTATCTTTTAAATTATGCTTTATGTTTATCTTTTATGTTTAAAATAGTCATGTGTAGCCTAGGCTGGCTTCAAATTCCTAATCTTTCTGTCACTTCAATCTGACTGCTGCAATTGCAAACATGTGCCACCATTAATGCTTATTAGAGGAGCATGCATTGAATCACTTATCCACTTTGCATTTCTCATGCTACCATAGAGTTTTTTAAAATGGTATCCTTATACATTCTGTTTTACACTGCCTCAGGAGATACATGATTCGCAAACATTTCCTTCAACTTTTGGATTCTCTTTTCACTTTATTAATGGTAAACTTTAAAGCATAAGCATTTAAAAACTAAGCCTATGGCTCAGAAGAGCACTTGCCTAGCATCCATGGAGCCTATGTTCAACCCTAGCATTGAAAAAATTAAATGTTTCCTCAGATGTACAGCTTGATCCCTCATGTTGAACCTCTAACAGCAGGAGCAGGTGCTATCTCTGACTCTGTTGCCTGTCTTTGGATCCTTCTCCTAACTGAACTGTCTTGTCTAGCCTCAATAGAAGAAGATGTGCCCTGTCCTACTTCATCTGCCAAGGTGGTTGATACCCCCAGGAGGTCTCCCCTTCTCTGAGAAGAAGGGAAGTAGGCATAGGTGGAGGGGAGGGAAAGCAGATGGAGGGGCTGGGAGGAGAAGACAGAGGGGAAGTTTCAACCAGAATGTAAGGTTAATTAATTAAAAAATTAAATGTTTCTCACATCAGTGAGGACCAAGTATTTTATCTTCAGTTTATATTTTTTGTTAATTTAATTATTTTTATTATTAAAAGTACATGCTTATTACTAGAAAAAGAAACAAATAAAAAGTACACGTAATGAAAAACAAATTTGTTAAGCCGCCTGCTAGTTCCTGAGACCCTCTTCTAAGATGCAGTCATGTCTTAGTTGAGGTTTCTATTGCTGTGAAGAGACACTATGACCATAGAAACTCTTGTAAAGGAAAACATGTAATTAGGGACTGGCTTCCATTTTCAGAGGTTTAGTTCATTATCCCCATTGTGGGAAGCATGGTGGCACATAGGCAGACATGTTGCTGGAAAAGTAGCCAAGAGTTCTACATCCAGATCAGCAGGCAGCAGGCAGCACACTGGGTCTGGCTTGAGCATCTGAGATCATAAATCTCCGACCCCAGTGACACTTCCTCCAACAAGGCCACACCTCCTTCAGAAAGACCACACCTCTATGAGCCTATGGAGGCCATTTTCATTCAAAGCACCACAAAACATATTTACAACTGAATAAATAATTTTCAAAAAAAATTTTGTGGACACACACAGATATTTATCAATTTGGTTTTCTATATGTGAATGTGTTTTGTCTATATGACAGAAGCTCTTCATTAGCCTCAATAATAACACCCTACCTTTTGTTGTTATCACAGGTTTGCTGAACATATTACCAAACAGAAGAAAAGATTCAAACAGCTCCATGTGGTGTTTAGACATTCATTCCACTGTAGGCGGAGTGAGCAGCAGGGTACAGACACAAGAAGCCGTGGCATTACCTCACTGTTGGGGTCTACCCCTATGATCTTGGGCTGAGACCCAAGGAATATAATAATCCCTTCTTCCTCATCCAGTGGCTTGATGTAGATGCCTCTCCCTGCCTCTCTGAGTCAGCTGCAGCAGGTGTGTGGCGGTCTGCTATCTTGTAAAGCTCTTTGCTGGGATCTCTCACACAGGGCTTGTGGGTGTGAAAGTCATTGCCATTTTCCGGTGCTTAGAGTGCTTCTTAATGATGACCCAGGCTGCCTTTTTGCACAATCCTGGTTTAAATGCAGCCTGTGATGGGGGCCTGGGTAAAAGTGCAATACCCCGTTCTAACAGAACCGTCAGGATCCAGCCCAAATCTGTCTCCTTCTATTTTGAGAGTGTGGTGAGCCTCACGCTGTTTCCCTCATTTTCTGTTTTCCACACTGGATGTGCATTAGATCCCAAAACATCTAACATTACTTCCTGGGGGTTTTCACAGCTTTTTCTCCTATTTCAGAATAGCGTTGCCTCTGACCTAAGAGTGCTGTGTGGCTGTCTCCTATTTACACATCCCACCCGTGCTTAGCAGCTGCATGGCTTACATGGAAGGGATGCACTCTACAGTCTAAAGGGACACAGGACCACCTTTTTTTGAACATGATAGTTGCTTCAGGCATTTAATGGTTATGAGGTCTGCCTTGGGTTTGACTTAGTCAGCATAAAAACATGTCTCCCATTCCCCTTGCAGCCATGAGTGAGCTGTGACTGTTGGTGGATATATTTTACTATAGAAGCACAGAGGCAAAATTTCTATATATAATTTGGAAAGACAATTTGAAGCTCCTAAAAACAAAGCCAGATGCTTGATCAAATTATATTTTCAGCTGTTGGAGCTCAGCATTTTCTATACTTTGAAGATGATTTGAAGCATCTTATATACTGTTCTTGCTCTTCATAAGCCTGGCTGCACCTTACCCATTCTCCAATCTTCCTAAACGTAGTTTCCTCTGAGAGGTGTCTTACTGACTTCCCAGATGAGGTTGGGCCTTCCTTCTGGCTTTCTTGCATTGAGGATTTTCTCAGTTTATATTTTATATTCACTATTTTCTTGCCCTTTTGTTGTCATAATCTAGACACATTTGCCCAAATCATGTCATGGAAGTTTATCTCTGTTACTTAAACATGTTATGCTGGGGCTTGAGAGATGACTCAGTGGCTCAGAGCACTAACTGTTCTTGCAGTTTGGTTCCCAGGTGTGAATTGCCTGTAACTTCAGCTCTAGGACACTTGATGTGTCCTCTCTCTCTCTCTCTCTCTCTCTCTCTCTCTCTCTCTCTCTCTCTCTCTCCCTCTCCTTCTCTTACCTCCTCTCCCTCTCACAGACACAGACACTCACACACACACAGAGACACCACCCAAACTGAATGAATTTTGGAAAATGAATCATAACTTGGTTGTTACATTTTGGGTCTGGGATCCATTTTGTCTTTTGGAATATCCTATAGAAAGAAGGAATATTCCTTCCATTGGCTTGTGAATGTCCATCTACTTGTCCCTTGATTTCCTGGAGGTCTGTGAATCTCTTCAGGATAGTTGTCTACACCCTCTCTCTAATCTTGCCTCTGTTATCTCCCAAGTGCACCACCATACGTTTATTGCTCCTAACAATGCCAGCTCTGAATCACCCAGTGCTTGATTCAGTTTCCTCTCTTTGACCTGTAAACAGAACTGAGTCCTCTCATCTCTTCACCTTACTTCACTTTTCCCCAGGACCAAAGCACCCAAGATTCAGCATCTTTTTAGTCCATGCATATCACGACTGCTGACAGATTACACTGAAAAAGGACACACTAGAAACATAAGGAAGAGGCTACAGAATGTGCTAGATTTTGGCCAAAAGAACAAAGAATGCCAAATAAAAACGGCAGGAATCTATTGTCACAAGACATAAACTTCTACTTTTCTTCATTTTATTTACTTCTACTTTTATTTATTTTATTATTTTTTATTTATTATTATTTTTTATATTTTATTAATTACAGTTTATTCACTTTGTATCCCCCTGTAGCTTCCTCCCTCCTCCCCTCCCAATCCCACCTTTCCTTCCCCTTTTCCACCCATGTCCCTCCCCAAGTCCACTGATAGGGGAGGTCCTGCTCTCCTTCCTTCTGATCCTAGTCTATCAGGTCTTATTAGGAGTGGCTGCATTGTCTTCCTTTGTGGCCTGGTAAGGCTGTTCCCCCCTTAGGGGGAGGTGATCAAAGAGCAGGCCAAACAGTTCATGTCAGAGACAGTCCCTGTTCCCATTACTGGAACCTAAAACCCCTGCATAGATGTAGCCCATGGCAGTTCAGTGTCCACTTGGGCTTCTACTTTTAAATTCCGGCAAACATAAGAATCTTTACAAGTAATAAATACCTTATCAGACTTTGAGAGGAAATAAAATAACCCCTTCTCTCTGCAGTTTACCAGGAAGATGTGGAGGAACATGCAGCCTCATAAGTCTTGGCTTGTCTCTACACATTATAATTCCATGAATGACATGTGTAAAGTTCTGCGGATTAGAATTATAAGGGATGATGAACATACAGACAATTTTATTCAACAAGAGATTTTGTATTTAAGAAATTGCACATTCTACCTTGTATGATGCTTCATACCTGTAACTCTAGCCCATTGGAGGTGCAGGTGAGAAGAGTTCAAAGCCAACCTCAGCTTCACAAGTTGTCCAAGGCCAGCCTGCGCTACCTGAAATCCCATCTCACAAAACAAAAGCTAAAAAGGGAAATCACTGTTGTGTGTGACTGCTTTCACTCATCCTGATAAAGTCTAAAGTAAGGCATGCTTCCTTCCTAATTTGTTCTTAACGTTAGTTTGGATGCTTTTATACTCCAGCAGTACCTGGGTGTGTGGTGAGTATCAACAATAGAAGACCTGCTGTGGTCCCAAAAAGAGTGATCTCAGAACACTCAGGAGCCAGGCCCTTCCTCTTCAGAGTTTATGCTCAGCTCCTGCTGTGGTTTCTGTCACTGTGTCACCCAGAGCACAGTAGTACACAGCCGAGTCTGACTCTTGCACTGAGGCTTTCTGCAAGTGGAAGGAGGTGGTTTCCTTATCATATGTGGCTTCAAACCCTCTGCTGCTTCCCTTGTCATTGGCCTTTGAGACTCTAAAGAGGAGCTGTGGACCTTCTCCAGGATACTGCACATACCAGAACAGGGAAGGGTACTGTTTGGTTTCATAGGAACAATTCACAGTCATAGAACTCCTTTCAGAGAGCGTCACTTGGCCTTCTGTCTGAGTAACCGAGTCTCCATTGCTTTCTCCTAAAAAGAGAAATTAATGACAATTCAGTGCAGCTATGACCTGGGTTCTGCCTCATAGGAAAATGAGCTATAAAAGTTTACATCAATATCATGGGACAAGACAGAAGCTCAATGTGTCATTCCACTTACCAAGCACTAAGAAGAGTATAATCGTAAGGCCAAGGGAAGAGTTCATTTTCTGAGCCACGGGAGGATGTGGACCCTAACTTCTTACATTAGGAAAGAATACAGTTATAGTGAAAGGATGGTTGTGAGCTCAGAATTAAACAGGAAATGGCTATGTGTTGGCTAGACACCCCCAACACATGTGGGTAATTTAAACACCTCAGAGGATTGTTGACCTATATTCTCAGAAGTCAATGACAGCTTGCTGCTCTTGGCTCTTTTATTTTGCTTAACACACCTGTAGTTACTTGATGGTATTTCTGTAATTCTGAATAGTAGTTGTGACAGGTTTAATTGCACCTTGTGTGTTGTCTTCCTTGGGAATGCATTTGCATGCCATTTCTAAGTGTCTCATGTAGCCAGTTTGGAACATGTGGTAATCCACTGGAAAAATATACAAGCAAGAAATGTCAACACATATTTAATCACTACCAAGTTACTTTTGAGGAAAGAAACAAAGTTTTTCAATTGTGTCTTCATACTTGGACAAGTGGAATAAACCTTTAAAAAGCTAGTAAATATTTCTTTAATTAGTAAGTTAATGAATGTTGTTTAAGGAATGTCACTACTTAAAATAGCAATTTGTTTCATATTATAAACTTTTAGCACAAGAAACTAAACCTAATAAAAGTTTTGCAAAGAAAAATGACAATATTCTATTACATATATATATAAATAATTTTTAAAATAGTATAGGTATTATTCAGTGATACAGCACTTAGCCTATAATTCATGAGGACTTTGGGTCTATCTCCATCACTTCAAAAATAATAATAATAGGAGTATAGATTTTAATATGTTTGTCCTATATTATATAGCTAATATCCACTTATGAGTGGGTATATACCATGTATGTCTTTCTGCTTATGGGTTACAAACAACAAGACCCTAGGGAAGATAGTCAATCCTCATTCGGAAGGACAAATATGACAGACATGATAGACATTGGAAACAGGAGAAGACAGAGAACACCACAGGAGCCTACCATAGAGGGCCTCTGAAAGACTCTACTGATCAAAGTATCAAAGAAGAGGCTAAGACTCAGCCAAATTTTGGGCGGAGAGCATGGAATTTTATGAAATAATGGGGAGATAGAAAGACCTGAAAGGAACAGGATCTCCAAATGGAGACTCAGTATTCAAGTGGGTCCCTAGTAAGTGGAAAAGGGAATTTCTCTGACTTGATCTTAGTAACAATCTCTCTTATCACCTCCACCTTGGAGGTGCAGCCTTTTCAGGCCACAGAGGAAGACAATGCAATCAGTCCTGATAAGCTTTGGTCAAATATAAGGGGAGGAGGACCTCCCCTATCAGTGGACTAGGAGGGCAATAGGGAGAGAAAAGGGATGGAGGATGAGATTGGGAGGAGACGAGGGAGGGGGCCACCGCTGGGTCTCCTGAGTAGTACCTGAGGAGAAGCTGGGGGCCGCGGCCACGGTGCTGGATGTACCAGAAGAGGTAAGGGGCTCCACCATACGAGTAGTTGCATTTCAGCTCCGCCGACTCTCCTTCGAAGACAGTGACTTGGGCATCAGACTGGGTAACTGACTGTGTCTGGACAGCTCCTGAGAAATCAATGATAAATCGGTAAATGTGATGAGGATTTTATGATGAAAAATGATCTTCCTGAAGTTTAAGTAAGAAAAACAGCGAATTGTGTGCATCTACAAAAAATAATGATACTCACCCAGGAAAAACTGTATCCCCAGGAAGGAGGTGAGGACCCAGAGCATGGCTTATTACAGGAAACACCGCTGATGCCTGTATGGAAAAGCTTGGTTCAAGCAGGATAGTGGCTGCGGTTCCCAGTTCTTGGGGACAGGTGGCACAAGGTTGACAAAACAGCTTCCTTGTTTAGGTGAAATTCTAAAGAAAAAAAAGAAAAGAAAGAAAGAAAAGAAAAACCTGAAGACGTGGTCCTGGTCCTGACTTTCTGGCGTCTTGATTCTCCTCAACTGGCAGATACTCTGCAACCTGCAGGGCAGGAAGGACTAAGTTGAAGGTGAGGATCAGAAATGGAGATCTCTAATCTGTGCAATGTCGCCCTCTGTCGGCTACTGCAGGATGAAAACTTTTCCCCTATTTTTTTTTTTTTTTCATTTCCATTTATTTATTAATTTAATCTCTTTACAGCCTGATCCCAGCTCCCTTTCCTCCCAGTCCTGCCTTCACGCTCCCTGCCCCCAATCCCTGCCCCCACTCTCCCCTCTTGTTTTTCTCAAAGAAGGGGAGGGCCCCAAGGGTTATCAACCCACCCAGGAGCCTCAAGTCACAGAGGGACTAAATGCATTCTCTCCTGCTGGGGCCTAAAAAGGCAGCCAAACTAGGGCAAAGGGATCCAGTGGCAGGCAACAGAGTCAGAGACAGCCCCTGCTCCCATTGTTAGGGGACCCACAGATGAAGACTTTTTGAAACAAAATAGTGCATTATTTCTGTCTAGAGTGCAATTCATGTTTCTAAACTAATCTATATTGTGTCAAATCCTAACCTGAAGAAAAACAAGCTGTGAAGGATAATTTTATTTAGAAAAAAAAATGTTCATATGATGAAGCCATTAAATTTGGGGCTCATTGGGTATAAAAGCAGTAAGCTGCAAGAGCCTGTCACATAGTCAAAACCCAGAGACTGAAGCTTTAAGCTGTGCTTTTTTTCAGTGTGGGCAGCCAGAGAAAATTCTGCCTTCCCCACCATTTTCTCATTAGCATTTTTGTAGAGAACCAGAACAAAGGAAATCAGTTTGACATTCAGTCTTATCCCATCTATGGCCAGATTGCTCTTAGATCTAAGATTCTCTCTCTCCCTTTCTGTGTGTATGTGTCTGTCTCTCTCTCTGTATCTCTTTGTTTGTGTGTCTCTCTCTGTCTCTGTGTGTGTGTATGCACATGCTTGACACTCTCCCATTCTCAGTGTATTGGGGAGGATTTACAGAAACAAGGCCAATAAGACAAAAGAGTCTTGTAAACCTTCTCAACTCTAATGCTCTCTCTCCCACCATCTCTCCCACTTTTTCCTCACCTCTATACACCCAACCCTTGTTTAACTCACAACAAACAATTCATTAGTGGTGTTTGCCTGCAGAATCCTTCTCACAGAATGAAGGCCACAAATGCTCTTACAATTCAGATGCAGTGCTCTCTCACTATGCCCCTATCATAGTCATTACTTAGCAGAAACATTCAAGTTAATCTTCTTAGGCTGGCCTTTATAAGCCTTTGGGGGCAGTGAGCATCCAATCAAGGAAAGTTCTGGTAGATATAAAGAGAGTTACATTGATGAAAGGGCCTGTGGGACATGCATATAATATAGTAGTCTAACATGTGAACCCTTGCCTCAAAATTAAACAAACATATCTATTTTAATCAGACTTGTGAAGATCTAGTGACTTTAGATAAGCAATAATGATAACACAATTGAGAAGAGACAGCAAAATGCTAGTATCAATTGGTCTGGCTAGTTTGGGGATGATTCATCATCAAAGAAACAAGAGACTGATGAAGGTTCTTATAACACACACACACACACACACACACACACACACACACACACACACCTTGAGAGGTTTTAGAATTAAGAAATGAGTAAAAGAAGATTTGCAAGAGCCATGGACTCCTTAGGGGCACCAATGAAGCAGAGACCAGAGAAACAGAAACTGTTAGGATTTTGGAACACAACCTGCTTTAGACACCTAAGTATCCAGCAGATTTTCATTCTTCACTGGAAAATGTTGATTGGGGTCAATAGTCATGCCATTCTTCTGGAATAGAAGATTTTTCCTTCCCAATTCAGCTTTAAGACATCTGGAGCTAAAAAAAAAAAAAAAAAAAAAAAAGCAAGAAGTCAAATAGGTAGTACTACATATAAAGGGTCCCTGGTGAAGAAGAGATATTATCTCCATCTATGCACTTGTAAGAGAGTCATAAAATGAGAGAAGTTGAAGTTGAGAGAGCTAAAGTGAGATAAATCTGCAATTAGAGTTATAGATTCCAACACCCAATACCAACTAGCTAATTAGACACAAAAACTGGCACTAAATTAGAGCAACCAATTAGACCAAATTGACACCTGTACTGACCATTACACTTGTCAATGCAGTGAAATTTTGGCCAGTGTAAAAGCATTGTTCTCCCAGACAGATCATACGTCCAGACAGTTCAAAATACATCAGTGAACCAGAAGGGATAGATATGTGTTTGCTGGCCACAAAATAATGTAGAAATCACTGACATGACAAAAGGCAAAATAGCAACAAGTATCTGGAAGTTAAATAACACTTTTAAAGTAACTCACTGATAAGGGATCAGATAAGAAGTTAAGTTAGAATCTATTTTGAACTAAACAGTGGTAAATCACAGCCTATGGAAATGTGTTGGATATAGCTAACACATACAGAGGGAAATGTATAACATTTCAGAAGATAAGAAGGAGTTAAAGTCATCAGTGAACATCTACCATGAGACTCATGATCCGTCATTCTTGACCATTTTCCAGTTCATTGCTACTTAAATATTTTATTTCATACACATTGATGCATATAATGTGTTTGGATCCAATCCACTACCATTCCTTCAATCAGATGCCTCTCCTACTCACCCATCTTTTGAACTTCATGCATTCTTTGTGTTTATTTCTTTGTTTGTTCCAAATAAATATCCAGTGAGTCCACCTAGTGCTGCCTGTATATTTGTGGTGTGGGACCATCTGCTGGAAAACTTATTAGGGCTCACGTCCCTGAAAAAAGAGATTCCCCCTATTTTTTAATTATTGAATTAAGTATGTGGAATAATTTACATATAACAGAAAATTTTCTGATATTAACGCAGGTTTATCATTTTCTTATGCTGGGTACTAGCATGGCATATAACTTTTCCCATACTTTCATTTTTCAGTCTGTCTTGTCAGTGAAAAGAGTTTTTTTGTTTGTTTGTTTTTGTTGCTTTGCTTTGTTTTTAAAGAATTCTGTATTGCCTGGTGGTTTTAGACTAACTTCACGGTTCTTCTCTTTTGATTGAAAATTTTTGTTGCTTATATTTAATGTAATCATTTTAGGCTGTAGATTGAAACAAAAGAAACATTGATGCTTGTATTGCTTTTTAGGGATTTTATTATTATTATGTTTTTTTCTTTTTTACTCTTTATGCCAATATTTCTGTATTTCTGAATTCAGAAAATTTTAGTATCACCATTTTTGTTATTATACAAAACCTCAATGCCATATATGTTACATTTCTCTGTAAGTCCTTGGTCAAGAAGAACTTAGAGGTCCCCTAAAGATTGAAATCCACCCCAGTTCTACAGTGTCAAACTCTGTATCACAGTGTGTCCCTGGGAGGAGCTGCTAAAACCTAAAGGAACTCCAATGAGAATAAAGAATAATAATAACTAGAAAAACTAGTTTAGAATCATAACTCCTCATCTTGGGCATTCAATCTGATTTACTTGACTTATAAAGTATAGGATTTATATATATATGAAATTGAAGTGAAACTGATTCATAAAACAAAGTTCATAATATTCTTCTGTGGTGTACTTTTCCATTTACATAGCATATTTCATGGAGAACCATAGAGATTCCTTGCCTAAAAATATCTTACTTGGGAAATTACTACATCATAATATTACATTGGGACATTGGGAGGTACTGAAAATAAAATAAAGGAAAACTTCTGCTGTGTAAACATCCTTAAATGACACATTTTTATCCATCTACACTCATTTCCATTCCTCATAATATTTATACGTTGCAGTGAGGGACACAGCTGCAGATACAGTTCTGCTCACCAGGAAGAAAAGGAAGAGTTAAAGCCCTCCTACCTGCATAGCAATGCCATGCTTGGTTTCCAAACAGCACTAACTCCCCATTCCTGTGCATCTATTTCAAATCAAGCTCAAGCACACATGGGAGAGAAACAGATAGCCTGTCTGAATTTTTTTCTGGCATGAGTGCTACAACCAGAATTTGACTTCAGTTCAGCAATGGATGCCCATATTACACTAGGCTTTCTCATAATTTAACAGGTGAACAGTGTAGGGCAGCAATGGGTGCAGTATAACCAGCACAAATATTTTAGCTGGACACCAGATGGCACTGCTTCAGTGCTCCATGGGGAGCATGCAAGAGACTGATTCTCAATAAAGAAAAATAGATTCAGACATTCTCACACTGTGGTGAGCCTTGTCTGAATGCATACAGGATGGTACTGTAAATCTCACCAAAACTCTATGGCTGGGAGATCATACCCCTATGAATAAGCCCATTGTTTTGCTAAACAAACATAGTATCAAATTGCATTTTAAACATGAATCTCATAAATATGCAGGAAAATTGTGGACTTATAATGTATTCTATTAAGTGAGGTGACACAAGCTCAGATGCTAAAAAATGTTCTCTGTCATATGACGATCATAGCCAGGTATATATGTGTAAACATGCAAACAAATGTACAGACCTCATCAGAGAAGCTTCTTTATACAGTGGAGAACCATTCATGAAGAAACTCAAAACTGGACAAAGTACAGAGAAAAACTGTCTTTGGATTGCTCAGCCAAAAATGGTACATCTATCACACACACACACACACACACACACACACACACACACACACACAATGGTTCACATGCAGCACACACACACACACACACACACACACACACACACAGCACAACAGCCTTCTTGGAAGAAGAGAGGGTGGAATGACTGTGAAAAATCGTGGCTTCTGGACTTGACAGAACTGATGCACTCATGAACTCACAACATCTGCCCTTGCCTGCACAAGACCTGCACAATATGAAGCCAGCATTCCAGCATGGATGGGAGAGATCCAGGATTCCCATCACTAGCTATGGAATTGTTGACAGTTGATGACTGTTAGAAGAAGGAGAACACTGTTCTTTTTTCTTTCTTTTTCTTTCTTTCTTTCTTTCTTTCTTTCTTTCTTTCTTTCTTTCTTTCTTTCTTTCTTTCTTTCTTTCTTTTTTCTTTTTTCTTTTCCTTCCTTCCTTCCTTTCTTTCTTTCTTTCTTTCTTTCTTTCTTTTTTGTGCTTTTTTTTTTGTTTGTGTATTTGTTTATTTGAGCCAGGATTTGTCAGGGTAGCTTTGGCTGTCTTGGACTTGCTTTGCAGAGCAGGCTGGCCTTGAACTCACAGTGACTGGCCTGCCTCTGACTCCCTGAGTGCTAAAATTAAAGGCATGCATCACTGTGCCTGGCTATGAGTAATTTTTTTTTATGGGAGTAGCACCTGGTGGGTTTCTCCTGCTCCAGCAGGTGGTGCCATGTCCACTTATAAATGGGCAACAATAATTGGACTTAGAATGTTTCTTTTTTTTTTAAAAAATATACTTTATTTACATTGTATCCCCCCTCTAGTTCCCTCCCTCCTCCCCTCCCAACCCCTCCCTTCCTCCTCCTTCTCCACACACTTCCTTCCCCAAGTCCACTGGTAGGGGAGGGTTTCTTTTTCTTCCTTTGACCCTAGTCTGTTAGGTCGCATCAGGAGTGGCTGCATTGTCGTCCTCTGTGGTCTGGTAAGGCTGCTCCCCCCTCAGGGAGGTGATCAAAGAGTAGGTCCTTCAGTTCATGTCAGAAGCAGTCCCTGTTCCCATTAATATGGAACCTACTTGGACACTGAACTGCCCTGTGCTACATCTGTGCAGGGGTTCTAGGTTATCTCCAGGCATGGTACTTGGTTGGAGTATGCGTCTCAGGAGAGAAAGTTGGGAGTTGGGACAGCCTGATAAATATGGGAGGGGTTGGCAGGGTACTTAAATTGGATGGTGACTAGATAACTCATTGCCTCACACATGATAACATAAAAATATCTTCTGTCTTAATGAGACCTTTCTTTCCCCACTATGAGACCCATTTCTTTATCCTTCCATCTATATGTGTTTTCTGAGGAAGCTTCCAGAAAACTTAACTGTCACTTTCCCTGGTGGTAGTCACATATTTATCCACCCTGTTTAACTACAATAACACAGAGGATACTTTAAAAATGCACATGAAACACACAAAATTTGACTATTTTTTTCCTAACAAGTAAACTTAGAAATGACCTCATTTTCATATTTTATTGATTGTTTTTCTTATGACTCCATTTTATAAATTCTGAATTTTAGCCTTTTCATAAATATATGTCACAGAGATGGATACAAGGGCACATCTTTAGAGTCCCAGCTACTTGAGAAGAATATAGGAGTAAAACTATGAATCCAGTAGTTTTTGGCTTGCCTGAGCAACATAGAATAAACTGTTCTAAAAAAAAAAAGAGTCTAAAAGAAATCCATCTGTATACATAACCACTTGGTCATGTGCCCATGTGGTCAGGATCACTTGCTACTACTTCCATATGGAGGCAGAGAAGGGTCTCAAGGAGAAAGGGGAGCTGCTTGACAGCTTGACTTTTTCTTTGCAACTCCCCTGAGTGTGGGAAAATAAGAATTTGTAGTATAATCCACTCTGTGGTATGTTGTTATGCAGGAGTGGAGGGGAGGGGAAGTGGGGAAATCTGGTCAAGTTGTACAAAGTTTCAGTTACATGACTGAGTCTAGATGTCTGAGTCCAGCATTGGGCCTATAGTTAACCATATGGACCTACAGACTTTGTTAAAACTGTGCATATAACGTTAAAAGTCATTACTGCAATTAGGAAAGTCTTATCTCTGAAAAACCTAAACCAAAGTAACTTAAAGAACAAAAATGGTATGAAAAATGCACAAAGTTCTCAAAAGAACACCAGAGTTAAATGAATCATGATATATTAAGAATCATGTCAGTAGCCATGAAACCAGAGTGAGAACAAGAGTCTTTGGTGTAATGTAGAAGAACAGGCCACAGATGAATATTATTCATGACATAGATGTACTGCCCACTTTTTATTGCATTCATGAAATACTTGTTTTTTGTTTTTTTTTTTTTTTTTTTTTTTTTTTTTTTTGAGTGACAGCTACTGTATTTCCCAGAATGGTCTCATACTTCTTCGCTGAAGTGTCTTTATCTACTTCACAAGTAACTGAGACATTCCAATACTATTTTAAGGCACATTTTTATAGCTCTAGACACAGTGAAAAGAATGCAAGAAAACCACATTATCTCACTTTACATAAGGGATTTAGGCAATTGTAAATATATTTAGAATGAAATATTTGTTTCTTAATTTTTTCCAAACTGATTATGAAATACCTTATTATTTTTTTTTTTTTTTCAATGCAGTTTATTCAGGAACTTGAACAATCCTCGGACCCTGGGGAAAGCCAGCCCACAGCTTAAATAGCCTCTGGGTAGCCAACCCAGGCGTGCCACGTGGGCAATGCAGATAGGTCCACATACATGGAAGCAAGCCAGATCCTCAGCCTTAGCCAGATGTGGAATTGTTCGTGAAGAGCACTCACCATCGGGAAGGTGGAAGGCAGAAACCAGCTCCATCTTTAAGGCATAGCATTACACAGCTCTCTACAGTTCCCCCTTTTTGTTTTAGACACATCAGGCAAGAGTAGAGGTCTGATCTCTGATATCAGAAATAAATTGGGACTTTGTACCAATGTTCATTTAGGTGTCATCCACCCAAAAGCATCAGACCCGTCCCTACCTTTTTCTCAGAGGCGGGACCTGGGGCATCAACCCGCATGCAATCAGACATGCTCTTCTGGGTCCAAAGCGGCTGACCCTGAGTGCAGTGCTTAGCCTTGCTGCCTGAGCTTTGTTATTTTAGCTTTTTATGGTATCCAACCATGCTTGGGGAGAATGTCCTGCTTCAATGGCTGTAAAGGCCTGAATGACCATGGCTGCATCACACTGTTGTGAGACTCTAATCTTGCATATCTACCACAGGCAAACCAAGGAGACCAACACCAGATGGCCTGCTAACGCTCCCATGCCCGCCCATTCCTTCAGATGATTCATGGCTGCAGCAATCCATGTTGATAATCCTGTGGCTAGTCCTGTGTCCACTCTGGTAGAATTGACTGTGACAATGGCCAATGCTGGAATGCTAGTAAATTTAGGTATGCCCTTGATACTCGCATGCCTCACTGGGTGCCTGTGCCCGTTGATGCCCCTCACGCTATGACTCTCTTCAGACAGAAAAGGGATCTTGGAACTACAGCCACCATTGTTACTACCATCACATTGGCGGCTGTTGGAGCTACCACCGGGGCATTAGCCATGAGTCATACTGGGCAGACTGCTCAGACCCTGAAAAATCATTTAGCCAATGTAGCTCATGCCCTAGTTGTACATAAAGGAATTAATGCTCAACTAAAAGGAAGCTTGATGGTGTTCAATCAGAGGATTGACCTCGTCAGGAGCAAATTGATGCCCTATGGCAAATCGCTGTGGACTTGAAATCAATGAAAATATGCTGGACTTTGAGTCACTAGCATATAACATGAGAATTTTTCCTGTGCTGCAAATCTGTCTAAACAATTGTCAAGCTATATTTTAGGTAATTGGACTGGAGAATTTGATACTACGATGGAGCAGCTGAGAGTGGCCATTGAAATACCTTATTTTTAAAAGCTTCAATTCTGCATGTGAAACCATCCATAATATTTTAAACAACAGGATCATATCATGTAATCCAATCACAAATAATAATTTGGGATCATAATTTTATAATTTTCTGTATTTACATATAGTTATAAGAATCATTCTTTCTGGTTATTTCCATTGGAAATACTATTGATTATCTAGACACAGTGAAAAGAATGCAAAAAACCACATTATCTCACTTTACATAAGGATTTAGGCAATTGTAAATATATTTAGAATGAAATATTTGTTTCTTAATTTTTTCCAAACTGATTATGAAATACCTTATTATTTTTTTTTCAATGCAGTTTATTCAAGAACCTTGAACAATCCTCGGACCCTGGGAAAGCCAGCCCACAGCTTAAATAGCCTCTGGGTAGCCAACCCAGAATCACGTGGGCAATGCAGATAGGTCCACATACATGGAAGCAAGCCAGATCCTCAGCCTTAGCCAAATGTGGAATTGTTCTTCGGGAAGGTGGAAGGCAGAAACCAGCTCCATCTTTAAGGCAAGCATTACACAGCTCTCTACAGTTCCCCCTTTTGTTTTAGACACATCAGGCAAGAGTAGAGGTCTGATCTCTGATATCAGAAATAAATTGGGACTTTGTACCGATGTTCATTTAGGTGTCATCCACCCAAAAAGCATCAGACCCGTTGAGATACCTTTTCAGAGGCGGGACCTGGGGCATCAACCCGCATGCAATCAGACATGCTCTTCTCTGGGTCCAAAGCGGCTGACCCTGAGTGCAGTGCTTAATCCTGAGCGTAACATTTTAGCTTTTTATGGTATCCAACCATGCTTGGGGAGAATGTCCTGCTTCAATGGCTGTAAAGGCCTGAATGACCATGGCTGCATCACACTGTTGTGAGACTCTAATCTTGCATATCTACCACAGGCAAACCAAGGAGACCAACACCAGATGGCCTGCTAATGCTTTGCCCGCCCATTCCTTCAGATGATTCATGGCTGCAGCAATCCATGTTGATAATCCTGTGGCTAGTCCTGTGTCCACTCTGGTAGAATTGACTGTGACAATGGCCAATGCTGGAATGCTAGTAAATTTAGGTATGCCCTTGATACTCTCATGGCTCACTGGGTGCCTGTGCCCGTTGATGCCCCTCACGCTATTACTCTCAGAGACAGAAAAGGGTTGGAACTACAGCCACCATTGTTACTACCATCACATTGGCGGCTGTTGGAGCTACCACGGGGCATTAGCCATGAGTCATACTGGGCAGACTGCTCAGACCCTGAAAAATCATTTAGCCAATGTAGCTCATGCCCTAGTTGTACATAAAGGAATTAATGCTCAACTAAAAGGAAGCTTGATGGTGTTCAATCAGAGGATTGACCTCGTTCAGGAGCAAATTGATGCCCTATGGCAAATCGCTCAACTTGGCTGTCAATGAAAATATGCTGGACTTTGAGTCACTAGCATATAACATGATTTTTTTCCTGTGCTGCAAATCTGTCTGTTTGTCAAGCTATATTTTTTAGGTAATTGGACTGAGAATTTGATACTAATGATGGAGCAGCTGAGAGTGGCCAAACTGAAATAAATACATTATTTTTAAAAGCTTCAATTCTGCATGTGAAACCATCCATAATATTTTAAACAACAGGATCATATCATGTAATCCAATCACAAATAATAATTTGGGATCATAATTTTATAATTTTCTGTATTTACATATAGTTATAAGATACATATTTAATTTATATATGCTTGTTAAAATTCTGAAATATTAGGAGTGGGTTTGAGTGTTAATTGTCTCTTGGTTAGCAGAAATACTCCTCAGCTTTGAAAAAACCCTATGAGAATGAGTGTAATACCTGACACTTGAATTGTGAGGGTGGAGGTTTGCTTTGCTGCTACCTTTGTTAATGTGCAATAAGATTTAAGAAGCTATTTTAATTTTTCTTTTGTTTTCTTTTGGCTTAAATGTTGTCACTTTTGGAAAAAAGTTACATGACGTACTTTGTGCTGAGAATAATATGTACTTTGTGGCCATTCAATGAAATATTCTACAGATGTCCCTTAAGCCATTTGGTCTATGTGAGGTTTATCTCTAAGGCTTCATGGCTAACTTTTTGTGTGGATTATTTACCTATTGGCCAGAATAAGAGTGATGACACCCACTGTTACACTCCTTATTACATCTGGGTGAGTCTGTTTCTGTCTAGTATAGTTTCCTTTACAAACTATCACTGGCACATATATATTTACAAATGTTCTATGCTTTTGCTCAACAGTTCCCTATGTTCATGCACATTTGTGCCTTCTGACTGGTTGTGGCTTGAGATCTGTTTTTAAGATAATGAACACAGGTACTGCTGCTTGCTCTTGAGTGCCAACTTCTTAGAATGATATATTTCACCCTTTCACTTTCTGTATGTGTATACCTTTGACAGTGAGATGAGTTTCTTGAAGACAGCATACTCCTGGGTATGTGGTTTTAGGGTGGGTAGCTGTCTTTTAATTGATGAGCTAAGACCATTTACACTTGGGATTGTTGTGAAGGTATGCCATTTTATTCTTTCTGGTTATTTCCATTCCTTTTGTTCTTTATCCTTTGATTATCTTAAAAGCTAACTGGTTTACTGAGATAATGTCTTTATTTTTGAGTAATTTGTCTGTTCTTTCCAGAAGTCTCAGGATTCTTGAATAACAATAATTCATCACCTGTGTGCAATATTCTTTTAAAATCTCTAGGGTGCAGTTCATGGTCTGGAAGATCAGGCTGAATCAAGACAGCAGCTGTACCTCTTCCAAGCCCAGCCTCCTCCATCTCATCCTGCTTTCCCCAACTGTTCATGGGCAAAAGAATTCCAAGTTCAGATTTTCCTTCCCAGAAACTCAATCTATGGCACTGTGTTATTTCTTTTAATTCTAAAACAACTGTTGAAATAGTTATCATACTAGACCCCATAGCAAATCACCCTAAATCAGTTATTTTTCTCTTACTGTGATAAAATACTGAGGTAAAAAGAAAGTTATGGAAGACGTTATTTTGGCTAAAAGTTCCAGAATGAAAAGGGTCCATCTTGGTGGGAGACAGACAGGACAGTGAGGAGCAGGCATGGCAGCTGGAGCAGGAAGCTGAGAGATCATATCTTCAACCAAGAGCTGGAAGCAGAGAGAGTGTTAGTTGGAAGTGGGGTGAGGCTGTAACTCTCAAGGCCCAGCCCCAGGGACTAGCTGTACCAGCAAGGCCTCATCTCAGTGTGTTCCCACAGACAGTGCTACCACCTGGGCACCAGGTCTTCAGTGTATGAGAACATGAGGACCATTCTCATTAAACCACCATGGACCTCTTAGTAACACAGGCCATACTCAGATTGGAACGTTACCCTGGATTCTTGCCAAAATGCCATAAACCCAGAAGTTACACAATAAAAAGCTGAGTACAGTTTTAAATATTTTTACTCTATATCAGTCTTTCACTGTTCCTCAATGCCTTTTCAATATTTTTGAAAATGCCACACAGATACACAATGAAATATCATATCTACCCCCAGTTCTCTACTTAAATATACATATATATTTATAATATATATTACATATAATATATCTTGTGTATGTTATATAATCATACATAAATATTATATAACATTTATATATTAATGAAAATAAACACAGAAAAGCAGTAAATGAGACAGGTAACTGAGCAAAGAGACAAACTATAAATATATAACACAATCATATATATATATTCTCTGTAACAAGCTCCTCTCCAGATTCATGTCCTTTTTTTTAAATATACTATGTCCAGTTAGTGTGTTACTCATATGTCCATTAAGGGGACATACAGTGGAGCATGTGAATCTCACCAGTGGCCATATTTTAATTAAGAATAATTATCCCATGGTGCTGGAGAGATACGTGATTCAGGGGTTAAGTGAACTGGCTGCTCTTCCAAATGACCTATGTTCAAATTGCAGCACCTACATGGAGCTCACATCTGTTTGTAACCTTAGTTCCAGGGACCTGACATCCTCACACAAATATCCTTGCAGGAAAAGGGCCAATGCACATAAAGTTAAAAAAAAAAAATGAAAAAGATTTACTATCTCTCTGTTTATATCTACCTACCATGGTAAAATATAATATCTTGTAAATACATACTTTGGAGTGTTTCACATTATTCTTCCATGATCTGGAAATATTTGTTCAGTCTCCACTTCTAAACACTGAAAATGTATAGAAAATTCTGATTCTGTTGCATCCTTTTAGTAAGTGTGTCTGTGAACACACCTAACCAAATATCCAGTCCCTGCTATCCAGGTTTTCTGGACCCATATTCTATATAAACAGTGTCTTGAGAGACTAAGATAAAGGAAGTACATTACTAACTGTCAGGGAGATCTGTTATTATATAACATTTTCATGTATCCATGAATGATAAAATCCAGAGCTACTGAACTGACTTATGGTATATCTTCAGTGAGCACCAACATGAATATACCAAGTGAGGGGACATTTTCAGCATTTTAAATAGTAATAAATGGAGGTACTTATGGTGACACAGCCTGTAATCCCATATCTTGTGGTTAAACAGAAGGATCAAGAGTTTTAGGCTGGCTTAGGCTCCACAACAAAATCTTATTCAAAGCTAAATGAATTAATGAAAATAAATACAGGAAGGCAGAGGATGAGACAGTTAACAAATCTAAGAGACAAACTACAAATGAGAGAAAATCTTGCCAGCTACTCAACTGACAGAAGATAAAACCACACATACAAAAAAACCTAAACAATAAAAACAGTTAATCAAAAAATGGGTTTGGGCACAAAGAATTATCAAAAGAAAAAAATGCGAATGGCCAATAATGAAAGCATTGAACATCCTTAGTCATCAGTGAAATTAAGTTAAACTGATTTGAGACTTCATCACATCCCATTCAGAACAGCTATCCTCAAGAAATCAAATGATAACAAATGCTGATGCGGATTTTGAAAAACAGGATTTTATTCACTGTTGCTGGAAGCATAGACTGATGTGAAACCTGTGATAATAAGCATAAAATGGCCTCATAAACCTAAAAGAGGTAGTGTTATGTGGCCTAACTCTGTAATTTCTTGTTATATATTTGAAGTACTCTATATCTTACTACAGAAATACTCATTCAATCCTGTTTATTGCTGCTTTGTTCAAAATTCTTTGGGAATGAAGGCCTTCTAGGTGTTATCAACAAAACAATGAATAAGAACTTGGTGTAAATGTATACCTATCTAATAGATAGATACAGAGATAGATAGATAGATAGATAGATAGATAGATAGATAGATATATAGATATATAGATAGTTGGTAAATAGATACATAGAGATAAATAATAGATAGATAGATATAGACAGAAATAGATAGACAGACACATAGACAAATGAGTATTGCTCAAAAATATAAAACTATGGAATTGGTATGAAAATGGACACAACTGAAAAATACTACAGTGAGTTATTCAGATTTGGAGATACAAATACATGCAAATCTTAGCTTCTAATTTTTATTTTTATGTATTCACAAGAATATGAGTGTGTGTAGACACCACACAACTAGAAAGCAGCCAATGAGAGGGGAAATTGAAGCATTAAGACAGATGAGTGAGAGGTAATAGAACCCATGATGTGCAAGTGGAAGCAGGGATACTGGGAGCAAGAAGGACTGAGTGAGAATGGGGAACTGGGAGATGACAGAGAGGATAAGATGGGAGAAGAGAGAACCAGAAGTAAATATATATGAACCTGACATAGAGAAACCTGCAACTTTCTAGGCTGTTTTTAAAAACTAAAAAACAAGAAGGTTTTATTTAAAGCTCTTAAAATCAAGGAAGCTAGAGTGTTGTAGTGGTGATGGTGGTCTTTATAGCATAGCATGTGGTGAGTGTCATGGCCATATATTTGTTTCCAACATTGTTACATAACCATCACCATGTGACATGAGAAAAGTGGAAAATATTTCAAATGAACCAAGACTTTGCCTTTCTCTTCAGGACTACTTCTTTTCAAAATGTTAAAATACCTTTCCAATCAATCAGTCCCTTGCTCCTCTTGCTATTTATTCCCATTGCATATAGAATAGAAACAGAATTTCTCCACTGTGTGGTCTGAGCTCTCTATAAGGCATTTTGTGGCCCAGTATGTTTGTGTGCAGGCTGCAGGTGCCCGGGGAGCACTGTGTGCTCACTGCACAGAGGTAGACAGCAGAGTCACTGGGCTGGGAGTCTCTGATGTGCAGGGCAACATGCAGGCTGGCTTTATTGAGGTGAGCTGTGAATCTGCCTTCTTCCTTGTCACCATTGGAGAAGATGGACATCAGCATCTTGGGGCCTGCCCCAGAATGCTGTCTGTACCACCAGAAGTACTGAGAATTACGATCACTGAAAGTGCAGTTGAGAGAAGCCATGGCTCCCTCTAGGACACTGAGGGATTCTGGGATCTGTTGCACCTTCTGCTGGCTGCTCACCCCTGTGCAGAAAGACAAAGGTCAGATAAACAGACCTGGAGGCATGTGAATGCTAACACAGCAGAATGCTTTTTCAATAGCCCGTCCACCCGTAACTAGAGATCAAAAACAAATGTGTTTTCTACCATTAGCCTGGAGCAGGCAACAACTTTATATACCACACCTGGATCCAAACAAATTCCCAAACTTACAGCTTAAATGAAGCCACAGGACCACTAGTGAAACACTCAAGGATTTCATCTCTCCTCCCTCTTCAGTTAGGATTCAGATTCTCAACTCTAAACTCATATGGTTACATTCAAAAGTTTTCACATTTCCTGCTTCAGGAAACATGAAAAGCTGCTTTGCTAGCAATGAGAAAAGGGACTCTCTTCACCACCTCTGCAGCACCAAGACTTTCCTCCAGCCCTTTCTCCACCCCTCCCTCTACTTCCTGCCCTCCCCTTTCTCCCACTTGAGAACTCTACTTAGGATCCCTAAGAAGACACTGCCATCTTGTGGATTTATGATAGTGATCAAAGAAATAATCAAACTGTAAACTCTTCTAATGTAATTATTAAAAGTAAAGTTCTTGAGAGTTCAATTGGCATTTTAAAGAAACATTTAACCCCCTAATGTGGGTGGGGAGTGAGATTGTGAGTGTGTGTGTGTGTACACTCTGCATATGTTGTCTTCTTTCTCAGTAATAATAAGTATCACACACAGGCATTCACCTGCACTGGAAAACCACCTAGACATGAGAGCCAGAGAAATGTGAGTGAGGCTTTTTCACACAGCATAAATCTAACCTTTGTCACTCCCATTCAAATACATCTACAAGCATTACAGATGGCCTGGAGAGACTATTTATCTAGGTTAGAGTCTAGAAAGGCCTGGAATTATTCATTTTATTTAGAGCCAGGAGCATATTTGTGTGCTTGGTGCAGAAAAGATGGAACTGTGTCTAGCAACTCAACAATAAATAAAACTTGGGGAACTTGTTAATTTCTGTAATTTTTTATTCTCTCTTCTTGAATAAAGTCCTTTGAGTAGGGATTGATCATGAAAGTTGTAGATATGGTTTCTCTCCCCTTCCCTCTTTCTGACTCTGCCTCACTCTCCCTTTCTTCCTTATCTCTCTTCTTCCCTAACACTTCTATTTTCTCCCACTCTCCATTCAAACATAGACATGAAGCCATCTGTACCAGGGGAATGTCTGTGCCAGAGCTGAACTGGGTCCACATAGAACAAGGCAGGAAACAACTGTCCTGCAGGAGTCTGTGAGAACTCCACAGCCAGCAGAGTAAAAATCTGTGGAGGCAAGAAGGCAGTAGGATCAACACAGCCAAGGAGTTGGTTTATGCTTCAGTCCTCTGATATTGAGTAGTATATTTTCAAAACACTTGATTTTTGACAAAGGAACCAAAACCATACAATGGGATAAAGAAAGCATTTTCTTTTTTTTTTTTTTTTTTTTTTTATACTTACAGTTTATTCACTCTGTATCCCAGCTCTAGCCCCTCCTCCATCCCCTCCCAAACTCCCCCTCCCTCCCTCTTCTTCTCCTATGCTCCTCCCCCAATCCAATGATAAGGGAGGTCCTCCTCCCCTACTATCTGACCCTAGCCTAATCAGGTCTCATCAGGACAGTCTAGATCCTTTTTCTCTGTGGCCTAGTAAGGCCACCTCTCCAGGGAGAGTGACCAAAGAGGAGGCAACTGAGTTCATGCTACTGACTTCCCCTGCTCCCCTTACTAGTGAACCCCTGTGGAGACTGAGCTGCCCATAAACTACTTCTGAGCAGGGGTTTAGGTCCTCTCCATGCATGGCCCTTGGTTAATTCATCAGTCTCTGCAGGCCCTCCTGGGCCCAGATTTTTTTGCTCATTGATTTCTTTAATGAATATATTCACTTTCTCTTTCAAGACCTCTAACATAGTCATAAAGGCTAATTTGAAATTCTTGTCATGTGCATCAGCTATCTTGTGTTTCTTGGGGCCTACTGGAGTAGGGTTTTTGAGCTTTAATGAAGACATATCATTCTCAATGTTATTGTTTTTATGCTGGAATCTAGACATCTAGGTTTGAGGTCATTGTAATTCTCTGTGCTGGTGTGTGTTCTTGCCTTTGTCAGATGTGTGCTCTCTTCCTTGGTTTCTATTGTCCTCTTTGGTTCTGAGAACAGGGTGGTGGCTATGGGTTGCCTGCTAGGGAATGCTTCTGAGATCCTGCCACATGTGGACACTGGATTCCAGACAGAATGTGTTTCTTTCCAATTGGGTGCTGACACTTAGGCAAAGGGTGGGCTAAAAGATGTAGGGTGAGGAGATCCATGGTAGGGAAGAAATCAGGGAGTGCCACCAGGATCAGTCTAGTGCTCTGGGAATGTGGACAAAGAGGGATGAGGACCACAGCAGACAGTCTACTACAGGGCTGAGGATGAGACTGGGGGTTGGATTTAGAGGAGATGGGGGACATTGAAAATCTGAAGATCACCTACCTGCTCAGACTTCCTTTCTCCTGTCTTTTCTACCTATGTATCCTTATTACAAATCTTAAGGTATGGAAAGGCTGTAGCCTCTGATAACCTGTCCTTCCAAAGTATTAGATAGACATTATCTAGATGACACCTTTCCCGGCATTTGTTGTTTTGCGTGAAGAAAATGACCTGCAGATAGGTGGAGATGAAGACAACTGACCACCTCACAGTATCCATAGCTTTCCTGGGAAATCAATGTGACCCTCCATGAGGAACAACTGATATCCTTGATGAAAATACAGCTGTGATAACATCTCCCTCTTGTTCTGCTCTGACCATGTGTACAACGTTCATCAACCAGAGAAAGGTTGGGGCACACAACGTAGACTGTGTGGAAACAGGGTGACCTAAAAGGCAGATGATCAGAAGTCAGGCTTCTTTTGTTTCTCAGGGTTTGTGCTCAGCTCCCCCTGCAGTGTCTGCCACTGTGTCTCTCAGAGCACAGTAGTACACAGCCGAGTCTGACTCTTGCACTGAGGCTTTCTGCAAGTGGAAGGAGGTGGTTCCTTTATCATATGTGGCTTCAAACCCTCTGCTGCTTCCCTTCTCACCAGCTGTGATGACTTTCAGGAAGAGCTGTCGACCTTCTCCAGGATATTGGACATACCAGACAAGAGTTGGGAACCCTGTGGCTGAGTACATGCAGTTTATCAATAGAAAATTTCCTTCTGAGAGGGTCATTTGACCTTGTTTCTGTGTCACGGAGTCTCCATGGATCCTCCCTGGAGCAAGAACAGGATATCTCTGTAACATTAACAACAAAGCTCGTGGATGATTAAACATTTTTCTGACATCATAGGAGAAAGAGTACAAATGGGAAGTCACTGACTTACCAAGCATGAACAGCATCATAGTCACTAAAGCTGGAGGAGGGTTCATCTTCAGTGTCACCCAGCTACTGTTCTTGACTCTTCCCAGAAAGAAATGATGAAATGACATCAAATGATGAACCTGTGAAGCTTATAATTCACATAGATGATGATCTGGTGTTAGGAAACTCCACCCCTGTTGGACAGAGATTTAACAAAGGTCTCTGGCAATCCACCTAGAGGCACAAATGTACTCTCACTGTCAACATCAATTGTAGGGCACATGTCAGACTTCAAGAGGCTCTTGACAATGTAAAGAATATAAACAGTGGCCAAGAACATATTGACTGTCATCATTCTGAGAATTATACCTGACATGAAAGTAGAGTACATATTATAGTAGAACAACTGATGCTTTCTGTTTTGGTCTTTACCAAATGATAAACTGAGTGGCAAAAAAGGAGGTTTTTACAATTTACTTTTACTGACCCAAACTTGTAGAAAGATACTCTGCAGGCCTGGAATCATGGATCAGCACTAGAGAGCACTTGTTGCGCTTGCAGAGAACCCAGGTTGGATTCTCAGAACACACACTGGTTCAACAACAACTGTAACTCCAGCTCCAGGGGAACTGACTCTCTCTTCTGACCTCTGTTGGCACCAGGCACACAGAAGAAAATCATAAATGCAGGAAAACACTCATGCACTTAAAGTAGAATAAAAAAATTTTTAAAATTTTACTAACATTTTATAAAATTATTATAAATTGATCCTAAGAATGTGTAATCACTACTATTTGCTCTTTTTATCTTCTGGAAGATTTTAAAGAATTGGATTGTGCTGCCCATTTACTTAGGCTGTCATTGGTGTCTTGAAACAATGCTTGAACATTGACTGCACAGAACAACTACAAGAAAGGAAGCAGTTGGGACTGGCACAACTGATATAGCACACGTGTTACACCACACTCTGCATCAATGTAGACTATGACCTTTTTCAGCTCTTTTCTCTAAATGTTGTTGTGACCAGTGGTGGCTGTTGTTAGGAAACATGAAGCACACTATCATTTGGGATTGGTGAGACACGTGTGGCTCTTTCTTGAGGATCTGCAGACAGCATCCCAAGCAGCCAGCAAACAAACGTGTCTTCAGAAAAGCTTCTTCCTTCAAGTTCAAAGCTTCCACTCATGAGTCTGGATTTCATGGCTGCCATGTGTCTGTGGAAGCTCCTTCTATCATTTAATTTTGTCTTAGTAATTTTTCCCATTGACAGAATTATTCTTCTCACAAAATAGTTCTTTCTCACCTTTGTGCACATTTTTCTTAATTCTTGTTTTGAAGTTACAAATGTGATCTTTAAGCAACAGCCTGTGACTCAGAAACTTGGTCTCTAACAGTTCAAAATAATGAATATAGAGACATTCTGGGTTTTTCTCACTAATGACATTTGTAGTTCAGAATGTGCTCCTCATGCTGCACTTCTATATAAGATGGGAATCATCTATTAAAACAGCATTTCTTTCCTGTTTCCTTTTTATTTTTACATTTTCATAGCTGTAGGCTTTTGAATGGGTAACATACGGAAATGTACCTTCTTCTCAGAGCAAGTCTCAAGTCCAATGAGAAAGAATTTGTTTGACCCTAAAAACAATCACATCACTGTTGCACCAGTGGGCATACCTTTCTAATTAGGTTGGTCATTTAACACACAGGAACCACAGAGGATAACTCCAATGATGATGTATCTCCTCTAACTAGAAGAGAACATTGTAGGTCAGTTCTGATTTGGTTTTTCTGTATGTAACATCATAGTATGTGTTTTCTTCATCAATACAACCATTTCAATTAAATATGTTACATAACCAAGACTAAGAAAAGTATCATATATTATGTGAAGACCTGTGAGGCCTTCTGGAAAATAACTCACATGGAGATATCACACACATGGCTCTGAGTATGTGACTACATTTCCATACCAGGCATTGTGTCCCTCCTCTTGAGCAGATCATAAGTTCAATTAGGGTGTGTGAGCCACTACTGCTCCCAGGAGTTATTGTAGCATGCTGGACACTGATCCAGAGGTAATGACAGCAAATACTCTTTACTCCATTATAAAATATAACCCTTGAAGAGAAGAAAAATTAATTCATGCTGCTAAACTAATGACTTCCTTTATTATATATTAGAATGGCTAAAATCTACTTTATTATATATTAGAATGGCTACTTTCTTGGGTCCATTTGCTTGGAAAACCATCTTCCAGCCCTTTACTCTCAGGTAATGTCTATCTTTGTGATTTCGGTGTGTTTCTTGTATGCAACAGATTGTTGGGTCTTGTTTACGCATCCATTCTGTTAGTCTGTGTCTTTTTATTGGAGAATTGAGTCCATTGATGTTGAGGGAGATTAATGACCAATGGCTGTTAGATCCTTTGATATTGATGTTGGCCATGGTAGTGTGTTTGTGTGTTTGACTACTTTTTGTTTTGCTGTAGTGACAACCCCCAAAGACCAATCTATGGGCATCCCCATAGGCCAGAAATCCACAAGTGCTCAAAATACCAAGAATAAGTGTCTCTATGGTGCAAAATCCAACCGAAATATCTGCAATTCAATCCCTCCACCTAAGACTCAAGGATGTCACAGAGGAGGTGATAGAAAGATTGGGAGAACAAGAGGACTAGAGTCCCTGCTGCTAGATACATTCCCCCAGAAATGACAAGGAAATGCAATCAGGCATCTCAAAAATATGGTGGTTTGAGCAAAACTAACATCATGATAACATCAGTTGTCATGCCAACATGGGTAAGGGAGAGTCCACATGCTTCAGCTCCTACATGAAGACTTTGAGGTTGTAAAAGCTGCAGACAGAGGGTGGATCAGGTTCCTCCAGGGACAAGCTCCCACACAGATTTTCCAATAACACCTTCTCAGTCCCGAACACATGTCCATATATCCATGGACAAAATTAAATGGAATCAGTAGGTTGCATGGCTGGAAATATGTGTTTGTTGGGGGGGGCGGTTAATAAAGAATGTAGAGTGGGAATCCTTAGAGAAAGAGAAGACAGGCAGAAGTGGAATTAGAACATGGTGTGGTAATGAGTTTGATAAGAAAATCAATGATACATTGGACGAAATGTCATAAAGAAAGACATTATTGTGCACATTGAGTAAAAAAAAATGATAAGATTTTCTTAATAACTTCAATCTCTTCCCCTGTGAGGATTCTACTGAACAGATCATTTAAAGGGATGCAGGCAAGCACAGGACAGCAGGCTTTAAATAGCAGCAAAGAAAACCTGCTGTGAGAGGCTTGTTATGGCACTGGGCAAGGTATTCATTTACACACACACACACACACACACACACACACACAATTTCCTTTCTGCAAATGACAATGTACACTTTGAGTGTGGTTTACTAAGCACTGGCCACCACCATTTTGTCTATATCTCCTAGTGAACTTTATAGTAGATATTTCCAATAATCAACAGCAGAAATGAGATAAATGAAGCACAGATATTACACAGCAGTCTGCCAAATTCCCCACAGCTAATAAGAAGGTAGATCTGGAACTTCAAACCAAGTCCTAGTCTCCAGGAGGGAATATTCAAGAACTGTGGCATGTCTGCTAAGTACTAAACAAGAAAACACATGGAATTCACCCAGCACCTTCCCTCACACAGTGGGTCTGCTTCTCCTGTACTCCATAAAGGCCAGATGCACACTCTGAGGTTGCAGTGTCTCCCACACGACAAAGCTCATGGAGTCTTCTGAGGCCTACTGACAGTGTGCCCTAATGACGGCTCTCATGGCTTCTCACAGGCATCTGTGGTCTGTCACATGTCTTACTGCCAATGGGAACACTATGTGTTATGATGGGAGGGTAGAAGGCAAAGTGGAGGACAGCCAGAGCTCACTGTGCCATGTTCCCTACAGCAGCTTCTTCCCATCAGTGACTCGTCCTCACATCTCAGGATGTTTCTACAGTTTGAAAAGGGCAGAATATAGACCCAAATTTCACTTGCAGGAAAAAAAAAAAAATGTTCCGTCTTGGCAACAATGCTGAGCCCCTTATCTTAGGCAGTCTTCTGTTCTCCAGCCCAGAACACCCCTGTATGGTATTTGACACTCCTGCAAGAACCACTGTCACATCTGACAGGTGTAGATCAACACCACAGTGATCTTCCTGAATGCTCCCTGCCATGATTATCACAAAGTTCTGATTTCAGATCACCAAGGATGGCTGCTGCTACCACCAGGCCTTCCAGACATTCAACTCATGAGCACTAGAGGGCAGCAAAGAGCTCAGCTCGATAGCAAAGTCCTTCAATAAGAGACTGAAGTAGAGATTAGCAAGAGATTCATCAAAAACATCGGTTTTCATTCTATTTTCTTTTCCTTTTTATATTTTTCAGTCTCAAAAATGCAAATATTTCATGTTTCCTCTCACACGAGGTCCCAGATTTTAATGCTTATAGATACATAGCTTAGGAGGAACGTCACTCTCCATGGAAATATAAAAAGACAATTAGTGAGGGGGAAAAAAAAAGATCTAAAGGAAGGGGAGGAAAATAAAAAGGGAAAGAAGCAGAAAGCACAAAGAGTAATAAAATACAAGTGACACAAAACCAGAAGGGGCTCAAAAGGGGAGTCAGGGAGCCAGGAGGAAGGACACAGGGACGGGGGTATAGCAGTAATGCTGATGGTCATCTAGGGTTTGCAGAGTACATACCCTGGACAGACATAGGACGGGATGTCAGGGACAGACAGATGTGCCTCAGAGGAGGAGAGAGTAAAGCTTTACCCCTTGGAAATGGGAGATTCCTGAAGGCTGAGAGTTCAGCAAACTGGTTCTGAGCTGAGTCTTTTGTGGCCCTCTTGGTCCTCTTTCCTGTGTCCATCTGTTTAGACACCCACATCCTTACCTTCCAGCCACTTCTCTGCAAGTGTCTTCTAGGTCCTAGAAGCCTCCACCTCCGGGTCTGCATATGCTTTCCCATTCACCCCATCCCTCCTCTCTTTCAGAAGTTCATTTGCATTCTGTTTTTTAAAACAATCAAAGCATTTAAGATATAATAATTTTATAATGAACTACTTTCCCTTTCCTCACTTGGAAATGTGTGTGCTAGAGCCTGATCTTCAAGGAAGGAAAATGGAAAGATTAAGACCACATCTTCCCAGGTGGTTGCCTTTGGGTAAAGACTCCCAGGAAGTGCAGTGCATCACCTTTCTGGGATTTGATGGGCCAACACTATGGGCAGACAG